>APFE031030832.1:45849-69734 GCA_000404065.3 Pinus taeda
TAAATAAAATTTATTATCACATATATTCTACCACATCATACTAAGTTTTGAAGGAAAAAATAATAATTTTACTATAATCTAATTGTCTTTCATTTATATGTTTAATTTTCTCTCATTTATATGTTTTATGGAATCTATGACATCGGCGCGGGAATTTAATATTGGTATTCAAGCGCTAATCTTTGACGGTTTGTCTGTGTGCGCCGACCGAGAAATGATTTCGATTTTATATATTTTAATGTTGCCAATATCTCAACATAGAACTTTTCATCCATGGAAGTGCGCGTAGTCTAAATAGGCAGAGGAGTTGCTGGAAAGTCATCGAAATGGTCATATTAAAGTTTGGCAAGGATTTTTGTAAATTCAAAATTGTTAAATTTCAAAATTTTAGGTGTTTTAGACGTTTTTGATGGTGTTGAATTCATTTCCACCATTAAAAACGCTATTCAAACACTTCTTCTACAAAAATTTTTGAAATTTTTTTACCCGGATTTCAACCACTTTTAACCTTCCGAACAATTCCTACACTTTGATAGACGACTCCTGTAAAAATGAACATGCTCACCGCGCATCTCCCACTGAAAGTACACAATATGCAAAATCTGACCCTTGTCAATAGATTCCAAAGGCAGATTCTAGAAACTATCCAAAATGTCGGAGTCGGTTACTCTCACAAAATTTGACTTGTGCATTGAGCTGCCGTAGTGCATGGTTGACAACATGTATTCATTAGTAAACACCAAAATTTACAGCATCACAATTGGAATTATACCCAACCTTACAGACCCGTGTAGAGCTAATGTCTGGACCTTGAAAACTTTAGCCAAATTAAAATGTGCGTAAAGGGGTTCAAGGAGGTTAAAATATTTTTAAGAAGTATCAAAAGCAGTAGTTTATAATTATTTATAATGAGATTTTTTGGAAGTTTTTTTTGGTGGGTTTTTCGGTCAAAATCCGGCAGTAATTTATTGGAATCGCAAGTTTGATAGCTAGTTTCTGCACAATCAAAGTGCCCCAGGAGTTTTTCAGGGTGCTGAATCCAAATATGCAGTTAAAAAACCATTTTAACTGCAACAAATCAAGATTTAACCTCAATTTCCTCTACCGGATACTGAATTTTCAAAAAGTCGCATTATAGACAATCCTAAAATGATTGTGTTCATATAGCATTAGGGATTAATTAATGAATTTAAAATTGTTTCATTTTTACGTATAATCACAATTCTATAATCTCACCGCCATGATAATTAGTAATAATTGTTTTGTGTTGATTATTATATAAGTAGTTAGTTTAATTATTTATATTGATTATTATTTTAATTATTTTAGATTTATTTTAATTTTAATTGTGACGAGGGTTAATTTTTACAATATGTAAATATTTTTTTAAATATAAAATTTAAAGAAATATTTGTTTATTGAAAGATTGGATTATTTTTTTATGTTTAATAGGTTTGGGTTTAAGATATATTTAGGTTATTATCAATTATGGATAATCACACATAATTTGTAAATGATCTCTCTATATATACTACACAGAGGGGGTTTTAAGACAATATTTGAGACAATTTTTGGGTAAATTGTCTACACCTGAGCGGAAAAAAAATGTATATTATCTTTAAGAGTATCAAATTATTGTCTTAAAAAATTGTCTCTATAAAAAGACAATATATAAAACAATAAAAAAATATATTTAAAGACAATACAATATCTTTGTTTTGTGTAATATGAACAAAATTCTATTGATAGCTAGAAGTATTACATACGATGTTACCACGAGAGCTTTTTCAAAACTTCAACATATCAGAGTATTAAGGTTTACATCATGCTGAGACCATAAAGTCAAAACTAGTTGTCAAAACTTACAATAATTACCAAAGGTGACTGCATGAAAATAACATACTGAGAAAGGTTTACATCATGCTGAGACCATAAAGTCAAAACTAGTTGTCAAAACTTACAATAATTACCAAAGGTGACCGCATGAAAATAACATACTGAGAAATGACACCCTTGACTAAATGTTGCAAACACTGGACATACAACTTATCAATACTAATATTGTTTATATAGCTAGCACCTACAACCATAAAGAAAATTATGAGGATGAAATTGAAACTATAGAGAAAGTAAAGACTACATAGTAAAGTAAACTGTAAATTTAAACATAAGCCTACAAATTCCTTTCAATGTGGACATTGAGCCAATTTGTGAGATGATCATTTTAGTCGAGAATATAGACTAGCGAACTTGGAGAGGCCAAAGCATGACAATTTTTTAGGGGTGTTTCAGAGTTTTTCAAAATAAGATTGAGAGGCATAACATTGATAATTGTTTCCTCGTCATGTTGAGCATTAGAATCAATGTCTGAATAAGATACTGTAAAATGTTCCACATGGGTTAAACTTACCACAATATCATCAAGGTTGTATATGATATTCTAATGTATGCGTTTTATCTCCTCCTAGCTAGCAAAGAGCTTGTAGTTGTCCACTTGCTTATCCCATATTGCCATGTTGAGCAGTGTCTCCATTTGACGATGATGAGTGATGGAATGAAGAAAACGAATTCTTGTTCTCTTGAATTTTCCCAGATATGGTACCCATTTCATAATGCTTCCACATATCTCTAAATCAGAGAAGTATTTTGCGGTCTTTGAATTCCTTCGCTTCCAAATTGAGGATTTCTTTCCTAACTTCAAGAGGGGAAGCATAAAAAAATTTGGCTATAGATTCCCAACCAAAAGGTTGTTTGTGCCTTGACGAGGACGCAACTGATGCTCCACCTTGTCACACTAGTAATATTTGTCGAGGAGCCATGAAATACCTACAATCAAAGTGCTTTCCTACAAAAACAATGAGACGAACAACTTCCCAATTGTAGTGACAAAAAGAGAGTAAAATCACTTGTATGTCGAGGAAAAATTTGGGTGTGCGATAAGAAAATAGAGCATATTAGCAAGGAGGAAATAATTGGTACTCCCCAAAACCCCAATATGATAGTTGTGAGTGTATTGAAAGAAAAGAGAGGGAGAATAGCAAGCCTACATTTAGAACCAAATAGAGAAGGAGCCATAATATGAAACCCCACAAACAAGCAATGGGCAGTTAAAAGAAACTCTAGATAAGTTTAGACACTTGCAAAGACGCCTGCGATAATATCACCACAAGTTCAAATGATAGACTCGTCCCCATAGTATGTAAGAACAACACAAAGCACATTAAGTAAAGGCCCAACTCAGGGAGACTACACTGAGAGAA
Organism: Pinus taeda; assembly: GCA_000404065.3. NCBI lineage: Eukaryota > Viridiplantae > Streptophyta > Pinopsida > Pinales > Pinaceae > Pinus > Pinus taeda. The sequence continues at coordinate 49,110 of APFE031030832.1, forward strand.
ACTGCAACTAAGACACAATGAGGGGTGATAAATGGGGATATTTAGACACTAACCTTTAAACACTATGATAGTTGTGTGTATTCTTTGCTTAAGCCAGGTGGATGAGTCGTGGATCCGACAAACTAGCTCTCATGTAACAACCATATAATCATATTTCTGCCACCCTACAAGCATTTGAGGACTTATATAACAAAATACGCATATGGGAAACCAAGTACAATAGAAGGTAAGTAATCCATGAAACTTGCACAACCTTGTCCAAGTGTCTCGATAGATCCCAAACTTAACAAACCCCTGACAATATTGCATGATGAGCTCATAAATGAGCATAAAGCCCATGTCAGACCGATCAAACCATGTAACCAATCCACCATTGAAGGAGTTCTCCATATCTAGGCTGATAGAAGGAATAACGTCGCTTGTGATCTCGGGACGTGTGGAATCCATGAAGTAAGGTTGACAACATTTAATCGGGGATGTTAGTGATAGGTGATCCTTCGTACTAAACCATAGTTGTGCCATGTGCAGTACATGCGGGAAATAGTGTGGGACCAATTTCAATCCTTGAGGACCACCAAATATCTACACTTTCTAGTAGCATAGGTGTAATGCGTTAGATTGATCTATACAACATCATTTTGTGTCACATACCCGAAACCGATTATACCCCTTGTCAGAGATGGATTATCGGGAAAGCACCCCCATTGAGAATATATGCCTTGGCATTTAACTTACTAGTTGCCTAACCACTTGGAAGCCACTTCTTCGCTCTGACTCCACCCATGGCTCATCAATCTACACATGGTCCTATTGACTTCCCTAGTTGGCCATTTGATCCACCATCTTATTCCCTTCCTACTTCCTATGTATGGGAATTATATAGTCAAAATGTGTTAATAACTCATATTAGTGCTTGTCTCCTTTAGATGCCAACTTTGTATATTTTTATCTAGTGGGTGGCCAAGAAGTAATTTCCTAATGTAGGTTATGGCTAACAAAGAGTGACCATGGATCTGTATTAATATATAACATTTTTCCATAGAAATTTGGAGTCCTCGCTCAAAAGCCATGGGCTTTGCCATGTTATTTGTGTCCAATCCAGAGGAGTAAGAAAAAACATTTATTGGATCTGAGTTATCATCCCTAAATATTCCTCCAAAGCATGCTTTACTTGGGTTTCCTTTTGATTCACCGTTAAAAATTAAGTCAACAAAAGCTTGAGGGGTGGGATAAATGAGGTCAAACTGGTTATTTTGATATTTCAGATGTCTAAGGATTTTAAAATGATTTCCTCTTCCTTATTAGGTTCCAAATCCCCAGTTGACAATGGGGACGTCATAATTGTTTCCCTAATGTTTTTGAGAATAATATCTTGAAGGATTTATAACGTCCTCTACTTTCCTTAAAAAATTCTAAGATTCCTTTCTTTCTAAATATTCCAGAGTGAGAAGCCAACATCTAAATGCCATGTTTTATAGATCATGGGATGTTTCATCTTTCTCTCAAACTATTCTTCTAGCCAAGTTCTAGTTGATGAGGTGTTCAACATAGAGCACCTAAATTGTTGTAAAATCAAAACCCATAGCTTACACAAAAAAGGACATAAAATTAAAAGGTGATGCATTATCTCTTCTTATTGATAACATAACACACAAATCGACGGTCTTTAGAACCATTTTGATTGAAATATCTCCCACGTAAGCAATTTCCCCAGAATAATCAACCATAAGAAGGTTAATACTTTAGGCCAGTCACAATCCTTCCATATATAATTCCACATTTTAGACTATGCTTGTGACTGAGGATTTGTTAGCATGGATTAGGATTATTTTAACATAAACGTGCATGAAGATTGTCTTCCCCATCTTAGAATGTTCTGCTTCTCTGATCTATTGATTAGTCTATTTTGTAATGTCGACTGAACTTGGGTCCATTTGATCCAGGTGGATATTGGTGGCCACCCACGTATTCCACCTAGAACTCCAGTCGGTTTCATTAGTTTCTTTGATTATAGCAACATTTATTATTTTTAGCATTTTTTTGGATCCTAAACTTCCAGAGTTGTTTTTACCCCATAAATGACATTTTTTTTAGTTCTTCTTGCCACCAATCCTATAGTACTCATAGAGATATTTCTAATGAGGCATCATACATGCCAAACAAAGATCATATGACCAAGTTATGACCCCAGGAAGTTGGCTTCCCAACTAACCCAACAGGGCCCACAAAATCTTGGCCTTCCATCTTCTAGGGTTAGGTTTTTGGTTGTTTAGGATTTCCCTTTGTTGTTCAATAATGAAAGTCCCTAGAGCCTCATTGTAACACAATTTAGAGGCATGTAGCTACCACATCTCTTCTTAGAGATAAACTACCATTGCCCGAGCTAGTTTATTTTCATTCTGTATGTAAGCATATTTCATTTCTTTGATTTTAATGAAATGAAGTTTTATTTGTGTTCCTGCATGAGTCTGGATCAATGGTATCAAAGTGGTTTTCTCTTTCTCTACATTTATTTGCATGTCCCCAATGAGGTCAACGTATAAGGAGTTAGGGCTTGAACAAGTTGAACCTTTGCAAGACCAGCCTCTCAAACCTCAACAACCTCCCATGGCAGAAGAAAAGAAAGATGAGGGAGAAGGAAATATTTTCAAAATATTGCTTGAAGAAGCCCTCGAGCAAAAAACGAATGTGATGATGGAAAAATTTACTTAGATCCTTCAGTGACTACCCACAAGTGATGCATCTTCAACCAAAAACCACTCTGGAGGTGCCACTCCCTTTAAGGTACAAGTTAACTTTGACAATCCCATATTTGAAGGCCAGATAGATGAAAATGACATAGATAGATGGTCAAATATGTTGGAAGGATATTTTTTTGTTCATGAATTTTCCAACGGTGAAAAGATTACTTTTTCACTCCTCAAAGCCGCCCCCCATGTCAAGGACTGGTGGAAAACCTACTATGAATATAACGATGAGAGAGAACCCTCATTGTTTTCATCTGCACCCACTTGGAAGTCTTTTCAAGAAACCATCAAGGAAGAATATTACCCTACTGCAAGCTATAAAGATAAATACATAAATTGGACCACGTTATGACAAGGAAGGGAGTAAGAAATGTTGAAGTTGATAATTATTTTTCATACCCTTCATACAAAGTTGGATATCAAGGGTTCTAAGTGGAATTTGGTTCTCAAATACCACAACTGTCTACACAAGTACATCCAAGACAAGATTGAGTTCCTAGACATCTCCTCTCTTGGCATCACCTATCGATGCACTATTAAGATCGAGCAACATTCAAACAGAAGAAGAAACACTTTGGATCTGCAAATCCGAAGTAAGGGAAAGGCACCCCCAAACTGCTAAACAAAGGACAAAGACAAGGTGGGGTGGCTCAGGAAAACCCATCGAAGCCGCAAGTAAAGAACAACACCACGAAGACAAATAAGGACACAGAAAAATGGTGTGCATTCCATAAGAGCCCCACTCACAATACAAGTAAGTGTCAACTTAAGCAATCATTAGTGGATGAGTTGAAGGCTTCCAAATCAGATGCATGTTACAACTTTGATTTATAACCTGAAAAGGGGAATGACAAAGGGAAACAGATTATTGATGCAGAGCCCACTACCATCGTTGCCACCACCAATATCCGTAAGATTGTGCCTCAAGAACTAGAGGAGGGGGAACATCTCTTCCACTCATGGATGTGGGTGAAGAGTTATCCACTATAGTTCATTGTTGACAACGAGATCCAGAAGAACCTCATTCCAGCAGAGGTCGTGAAGTGGTTGGGTCTACCAACCACACCACACCTGCAACCATACACCATCAAATGGCTTCACCAAGGACAAAATATCCACGTCATCTAGCAATGTCACCTTCCCTACAATATCAAGCCCTTAAAAAATGAGGTACCATGTGATGTTACTCCTCTTGAAGTTTGTGATGTATTATTAGGCCAACAATACTTGTGGAAGTGTCATGTTATGTATGAGTCTAGGCCTCACACAATTATTATGACTTTGGGTGATAAGTTATACAGGATTCCGGAGGTAGCACTGCCTATTACCATCTCTTTGATTTCTATGAAGAAATTCATTAAGATCATTTCTCAGAATAGGATATTTGTCTTCCTTATGATTTGCCCTCAGGGAAAGAAGAATATTGTGGCCACATCGACGGCCTCTAGACGTGGCTCCTACACATGACAAAATAAAATGGACAACATCGTGGATGAGTATAGGGATACATTTACCTCACCCACATAGGTACCCCTACAATGTCACATCAAGCACTCCATAGATCTGACCCCAGGCATGCTACTATGCAACAGACCAATCTGTCGATGCTCAGGTCTAGAGAATGATGAAGTCAAAAGGCAGATTCATGACATGTTGTAGAAAGGGCACATCAGGCCAAGTTCATCACCCTATGGGAGCCCGATCATGTTGGTATAGAAGAAGGATTGGACCCATAGACTATATATTAACTACCGGGTGCTGAATAATATCACTATCTCGAATAGGTGTCCAATCCCATGGATTGGTGATCTTCTTGACCAACTTAAGGGAGCCAAATATTTCAGCAATATTGACTTGAATTTCAGTTATCCCCAGGTACTAATCAAACCCTCCATTTTGTGGAAGAGTACCTTCAAATCCAAGGAGGGCCTTTTTGCATGGTTGGTCATGCCTTTCGGGTTGACGAATGCCCCCACAACCTTCATGAGGCTGATGGACGACATCTTGTGGCCCTTCACCAACTCATTTGTGGTAGTGTGTTTGAACGACATCATGATCTTCAACTAGAGTTGGGAAGAAAACCTTCACCATATTCAACAGGTCCTTCGAACCCTACATCAACACAAATTGTGTGCCAATTTGGGAAAATGAACTTTTGGTATGACCCATGTTCAATATTTGAGGTACATTATTAATGAGTACGGTGTGCATGTGGACCAAAACAATATTCAAATTACTTGAGATTCTATATCCCTAACCTCTCGAACAGAGCTCTGAAGCTTTCTGGGTCTTTCCAATTTATATCGTAGGTTCATGTTAGGTTTCTCTCATATTACTTGGCCTTTGAGTTAAGTCACCAAGGGTGGAATGAAAGTAAAGGTCTGTTGGTCCAAATCCGCAAATAAGGATTTTTTCAATTTGAAGCATCGCCTCTGCCCTACACCAGTGCTCACATTACCAAATGTGCATCAACCATTTGAGATTGAGATATATGCCTTCGACTATTATATTGGTGTAGTTCTTACTTAGGAGGGGCATCCGATGGGATATCATAGTGAGACACTTTTAGATAGAGTATGAAAGTATCCCACCTATGAAAAAGAGATGTATTCAATTGTGTAGGCCTTCCAACAATGGAAGCTTACATTTTGGAGAAAGAAACGGTCATCCACACAGACCACCGACCCCTGCAGTTCATACAAACACAAGGAAAGTTGCGGAATGATTTCCATAAAAAATGGACCACATACTTGCAATGGTTCCATTTGAACATTAATTACAAGAATGGAAGAAGTAATAATGTGTCATACTACCTCAACCGACTGACGATCATGGTGCTTACCACTGTGCTCGACTTTTGTGGACACAAGAATTTGGAATGGCCACATCTTTACAAGAGTAATCTAGAATTCGCCACCACATACTAGATTCTCCTAGAAGGTAAGAAGGTTCCATAATTTCACCTCCAAGATACGATATTATTCCACCTAGGACACGTCTTTGTACATTAAGGTGAGCATGGAAAGATGATTTTGGAGGTTCACTACAGTCGTGTTGCTAGATATTTTGGGGTAGAAAACATAGTGGAAATACTGTAGAAATATTTTTATTGGCCAAACCTTTGACAGGATGTTGGGAAGTAAATCAAGAAGCAAGGCCTCTATGCTCCTCTACCTACTCCTAGTTGGCTCTCAGAATCTATTTCCATGGACTACACATTGGCCCTTCCTTATACCAAGCATGGAAAGGACTGTGTTTTTGTGGTTGCTGATAGATTCTCTTAGATGACCATTCTGACAGCCTGCAAGAAGGGTATCTTAGCAAAAGCCACTCCTAAACTCTTGCTTAATGAGTATGGGTACACTTTGGGATCCCATAATCCATTATCTCATATCAATACAACTATTTCCTAGGTGTATTTTGGTCAAGCCTCTCGTTGTTATTGGATACCAGGCTCACGAAGTCCGCAACCTTTCACCCCTGAACTGATGGCTAACCAGAGGTCATAATAGGATGATTATGCACATCCTGTGCATGTACAACTCAAAACACCCATTCACATAGGATTAGAGACTCCCCTATGTCCAAAACATCTACAACATGGCTCTCCACAACTCAACTAGCCACAACCACTTTCAGGTGGGACTGGGATTCCAGCCACTATGTCCCATTGATTTTGGCATATCATTTGTAGCTACTCAGTCAGACTCGAGTAATGTCCAATCTGAAGCTGATAGGGCTAACAACTTCATTGAGCGAATTCTACACATCCGCCAATAGGTCCATGACATATTGGACATATATAATGTAAAGTACAAGCAATGTCATGATCAACATCAGGTGCCACACAAGTTCTAGGTGGGTGACAAAGTTTGGTTACATTTGTAGAAGGAGACACACTGGGCCCCATCATAAGCTTCACCCTCTTCAATATGGAGCATACACCATCACTAAGGCGGGGAAAATTCTTTCAAGCTCAACATGCTGTCATTCCTTGGCCTGCAACCAATATTCAATGTGGATTGACTATGACCATACTTTCCCCCATTGTTGGACACCTCTGAAGTTGTTGAGAATTTGACACCAATGGAGCTCAAACCAAGTAGTATAGAAAATGACACAACTGATAGGATCATGGACACATAGATCAAGAAAAATTTCCAAAATAGGATCCATCTATATTGAGTTGTCAAAGCAAGCCAATTCCTTCACCAAGGCAAGTGGCTCGCCAAGGACGTGGTTCAACAAAAATTTCGTCACCTCATGTAGGCTCTGCATGCAATGGGGACCATTATTTCCTAAAGTGGTATGACTAATATAGGTGTATATTGGTGTCCCCCCACCTATTCGAACTATACCTCCTATTGGTTTCATCAATTTCGTTGATTATAGCAACATTTACCTATTTTTAGCAGTTTTTTGGGTTGTGAACTTTTAGATATATTTTGGCCCCTAAACGACGCTTTTTTGAGGTATGCTGAAATCTTGTATTTATATCCAATGGCTTTTCACAGATACTGTAGTACTCAGATAGATATTTCTAACGAGGTATCGTATGCGCCAAAAAAAGATCATATGACCAAGTTATGACCCCAAGAAGTTGGATCCCTGACTAACCCAAACGTGGCCAACAAACTCTTGGTGTTCCATCTCCTAGGGTTATGTTTTTGGTTTTTTATGTTTTCCCTTTGTTGTTCAATAATAAAATTTCCCTTAAGCTTCATTGTAACATAGTTCAGAGGCTTGTAGCTACCACATCTCTTCTTAGAGATAAATTACCATCGCCTAAGCTAGTTTATTTTCATTCTGTACGTAAGTATATTTTGGTTCCTTGATGTTAATGAAATGAAATTTTATTTCTACTGCATATCTATGTTTATGTTTATATCTATGTTCTGTTGTGTTCCTACATAAGTCTGGATCACCATTGGTTCTCATTTGTACAAAGATTGCTTATTAACTCCCAATCACTTTTTGAATTCCATTGATACTAAAGTTGGTTGCTCTCTGTTCCTTTCCAAAAGTATGCCACCTTATAACCCCCTTGAGATTGAGATATTTTAATTATTGATTGAATGTCCTCTATCTCTTGTAGTCTAGGAAATTGATTCCATGAGTCCTCCCAAAAATCATCCATTGTTCCTTTTCTGATCTCCAAGAAAGTGTATCGTTTAACCAATTTTTTTGTCTAGAAGGTCTAGTTCCAAATTCTCAAGCCTCATATGTCCCCTTCAAAACAAAATCGTTCAAATTGGGTAAAAAAAGATAAATAGTTGAGAGACAAAATATGTTTCCAAGTTACGAACCACCTTGAACCCACAACCACCACAATTTCATGGCATACACTTTGTTAATTGACATGGGATCCCACAAACCTAATATGCATTATTGCTTCGGGTTTGAAAACTTGTTCTATCCCAAAATCACCTATTTGTGTTTTTTGTCCAAACCCTTCCATAAGAAATTTATCCAAATTGATTTCAATTGGTTTGACACCGAAATTGGAACTCACATTACCAAAAGTTGATAATTGGGTAAGGCTTGGAGAATTTCATTAGTGAGGACCAAGCAGCTTGGAAATTGCAACGTCTGGAAAGCCCAATTGTTTACTTTGTTCTAACTCCTTTCCAAAAGTGTTCCCCATGTGGAGATTCTTTTGTAATATACTACAATAGGGATGCTGAAATATTTAGAGGCAAGTTTACCTCTGATGTATCCTGTCAATTTACTTAGGTGCATTTGAACCATCTCTAGGAAGTTAAAATAAAAGATATGCATTTTGTCATTATTCACTTCCGTTCTTGACACCTCCATAAAGATTTGCAAAAGTACACTTGTTATTTTTATCGCTTTGGAGGTAGGATCCCAAATAATATTACATCCTTGACAAATTATAGATGAGTGATCAGAAGGTCCACACCATAAAATTGAAGCCCATAGATGAAACCCTTCTTGCCATATTGCTAAAACAATTGACCAAGTCCTTCCATATCCAGAATGAAAAGGAATGGTGACAAGGGATCCCCTTGTCACAAACCCCTTGATGATTCGAAAGTTTGTGATGGAGATCAATTAACCAATATGGAAAAGGAGGTCGATGATATTAGAGAGAAAACCTAGGTAATCAATGCTGAGAAAAATATGAAAGCCATTAAAATCTAGAGCATATATGTCCAACTTATTTGATTGTATACTTTGGATAGATCCAATTTGATAAACATACCTATGGAGGACCTTAAAGAATGTATAATTTCATGCACCACTCTGACTCCGTCAATGCTTTTTCTCCCTTCTACAAATCCATATTGAGATTGAGATATAAGAGTAGGAAGAATAGGTTTCAATTGATTTTCCAGTATCGAAGAGATGATTTTGTAGAGAACATTACAAAGAGAAATTGGTTGAAATCCTTCTGGCTTCCTAGAATGAGCTACCTTTGGAATTAGAGTAAGAAATTGTGTATTAAGGGTTGGGTGCACTGAGCTACTCCTATGTGATTCTTCCACTAGTTCCTAAATTTCCTTTCCCAAAAATCCCCAACACTTTTCGAAGAAGTACATTGTGAAATCATCTAGACTAGGGGACTTATTCGTGCACATATTCATTACCACCATATCAACTTAAACTAGGGTAATAGGGCTCATCAATGCTATGTTTTGAGCTTGGTTAATCCTAAAAATATGCTAAAGCACTACTTATATAATTGGTACTCTATCAATTCTTATTTGTGATAGTAAGCTTTCAAAATTCTTAACCGACTCTTTTTATATTTCTTGATGATTGAGTTTCTTTTCATCGTCTTGACCTGTTAGAGAAAATATTCTATTGTGATGCTGCCTTTGAATCATAGTATTATGGAAAAACTTAGAGTTTCTTTCACCTTTGTTTAACCATTGTATTCTTGAATTACGTTTCTAAGGTATCTCTTGCTATCTTCTACTCTCTAATTTGTGTAAGGTGTCCACTTCTACAATGAGAGAATCTCGGATTGACCTTCAAGAATGATTTGTTTTTGGATTCTTGACATTTTTAATTCAAGTTCATTTTTCTCCTAGAATATATTACATAATAATTTTTTGTTCCAGTATTTGATCTTATGTTTCAAGGCTTTTCATTTGAGTTGAAACATATGCATTTTATTAATACCTTAGTATTTTAGTTCCATCCACCATTTCTAAGTAATTCCACAAAGGTTATGTCATGGAACTAGAAGCTTTCAAAGCGAAAGGGCCAATTTTGGGGAGCTTCTTTCAAATCAATTTATAGTCTAATGGGCTAATGATCAGATCCCATACATGGTAAAATAGAACCTTAGACATATATATCTTTGTGTAATAATTCCTTAGAAAGTAGAAATCAATCCGATATACATGAAATATGATTTGTACCTCTTTTGCAATTGTTTCATGTATGAATACCATTATTGGTGTGAATGTTTACAAGAAATTGGTTTTTAATACAATTGTTAAAGTTAATTAAGGTTTGGTCCAATCTACGAACTCCTTTTTTTCCTATAACGTTCTAATAATTTTAAAATCACCTCCCACCACCTATAGATATTTCCCTATGAGTTGTTTGATGTCGTATAATTGTTGTAGAACATCCAATTTACCTTTCATACTTGGAAGCCTGTAGACTGATGATAGGAAAACAAAGTCGGTTGTTCCCACATTGCGAAATATTCTTGTGAGTGTTCTGTTTGTAGCCCACGATTATTTGAAAACTATTTGTCTAGGGTTCCACCATAAAACTAAACCACATGCACTTCCTTTTGCATCTAAGGACATTACCTCACAGCCTTTCCAACATGAGCTTGCAATTTTGGGAATTTTATCTCCTATTAATTTGGTTTCTTGTAAAATGATAATAGTTGAGTTTTACTTTCTAATTCAATCCCTAAGATGAGGTTGTTTCCCTCTGCTATTGATCCCTCTAATATCCCATGAAAATATCCTCATATTAAAGTCTTAGGTAAAGAAGGTGGAATATCCATCAGAACAGCTGATTGTTCGAAACTTACTTGATTTGGATGATTGCTTTTCTTGGATTCCTTCTTTGGTTTGTTGGATTTTTTATTTGACTCTTTATTTAGTATTTCTTTCCCCTTTTATTTCAATGTTTTAAAATCTCGATCTATTTGTTCATTTAATAGATCATGACTCTTAGTTTTCCAACAAAGTTAAGCATTAGCATATAATTCTCCACTCTCAAGACTCAAATCTCCCAAGCCTTTGTAAACTCAATCTTTTACCAAGGACACTAACAATTTCTCCTACTTTGAAAGATCAACCTCTTTCGAATTCAACAATGGTGCTACCTCATTGAAACTTGGTAGTGTACGGAAATCAAAGCATGTTGGTGTAGTATCTTCCTCCTATATTTTACATTTCAATTCATTTTGATTGTGAGATGATTTTTGTTGGAGGACTTCCATTTGATTATCGTCCCCTCTTTGGATGTCTTCCTCCATTTCATCTAAGGTCAATAAATGGTTTTTCTCCTCTATTATTTTGGGAATATTTGACGACCAATTTCTATTGTTTCATATTCTGGATTGTACTCGATTGAACCCATCACTTGAAGCTAGATCTCTTGCAAATTGTTCCTTCATTCTCTAAGGGAATTATCTGATAAGGTGACCACGTTCAAGGTAGATAGGGCATCTAAATGAAACATGTTTGTAGTCTAGAGGCTGTTTCCAAAATTATCCCTGATAATCTAGCTCAATAGTGTCTGGTAGAGGTTGAGTGATGTTCATATTTATGCATAGCCGAGCATATGACATATTTTCCCCCTCTTAGTTATCTCTGAAGGCTTTACAAAATTCCCTAACTCTTTTCCATTTCCTTCAAAGATTTCAAGTATCTAGAAATCTACTAGTAGTGAATATGGTCTGACCTAAACTGGCACTTCAGTGAACTCTTCTTTATTAGGGTTGAAGAAGGACTACCTGTGTCTGATATAGAGACTCACATTACTATAGAAATATAGTCTGCCCTCCAATATTTGAGCTTTGTATTCCAAGTTGGAGAGAATGATTGTAAAAAACATTTTAGCCTTAGTCTCAAGTCAACTTCTCCCTTTGGTTGCCAAATCTACTGTATCCATTGTTCTAGATCCTTTTCCGTAGGCGATATTCCTATGAAATTTCATATAAAAGCATGATCTCTCATGCATCTTCTGTGATCATCCAACACTTTTGAGAAAATAATAAATCTGGGATTTTAGAGGGCCTTAGGGATACACTGGCACCTTATACTCCTTTTCCATTGATTCCCTAGGATTAGCTAGGTAGAATCAACCCTGTTCCCTTTAGAGCCCGATTTTCCATGACTATGAAGAAACCTACCATTTAGTATATTACGAAAGGAGGGGTTACCCCCTCCCACCCTAGAATTCATTATGCAGAAGCAGAATAGACTGGAATTGAGTGGGAAAAGTAAAATTTCCTTACCTTCATGTGAAACAATGAACTGGTTTGTGACCTTCGATTAAACCCTCACCGCAATAACCGCCATCACCAACTTTCTTCACATCTACCTACTCATGATAAGGACAATAAAATATCACTTTTATCTCTTTAAAGACCATATAAAACAATAAATCTAGAAAAAATATCTCACCATTGAAATAAATCAATATAAAAATTATTTAATTAAAAATAAACTACAATAGCATTGATTTATTTATTTTATGGCCTCTTCTTATAAGACAAGTGCTCTACCATTGAGCTAGCACCCTTTAAATACTTATGTGAGGAGTTATAGTAGTCTTTGAAATTTCATATATAGGCATTAGCTTTTAAGAAATTCTCGACACATAATAGCATAATCTTTCTTAAATATATAATCATGCAACCCCCATTTTTAACTTAAGAACTCAATGGAGTTAGCTCAATGTCACATCCTTGTACCAAGGCCTGCTCAACAAGCTAATAATGCACACTAATATACAAACAATTTAATCTATTCATACAAAGAAAATCAACTAGAATTTGAAGAAATTGTTAAAACATAATTACCGATCAAATGGGAACTATTACCTCAAAATGGGTACTCTAGCCCAGAAACCCCAAAAAAACATGAAAAAACAACCCAAAAATGAAAATTGTGTATGCCAGAACGATGTCTTTTTTTAGGAAAAATTTTCAACATTTTTTTTAAATGGAAGTAAAAACCAATTTTTTTTTGCAAAATGGATGAAAAAGATAAGTGTTGATGTTGGAACAAAAAAAAAAATGGGTTACAATTTTGACACTTTTTGGAAATGGAATTAAAGATAAAATATCAACCATAGTTGTTGGTTCGAAACATCGATTATAAAAAAAGGGAATACAATATAGATCTAGAAATTTGTTTTCAACATTATGATAATGGTCGCAGAGATTTAAAGTCTGAAATACGCACCCAATATAGAAGGGACGTAATGAAAAGGTTCGTGCATTTGAACGATACAGATTGCTCATAATGAAACGAAAGACTAACCTTACCTTCTTAAAATGTTGTAGAAACTCTTCTATCATTTTTGCCAAAATCAATCATTAACTCAGAAACCATTATACCAATCATATATTCAACATCACCAACATAGCTCTTATTCGCAATGAAATCGAGAAATCAAATTTAAACATAGTTCATTGTCTCAGAAAACTCTTAATATACACACATCTTTAGCTAATCTAATCAATCCACAATTATGGTCAAAAATTGATTCGGCTTCTGCTCTAAAAGCTCTTAGACTTGAGGATATAACATGTAATAAACAATCTCAAAAATTCTCTAAAATTTTGAATAAAAAATCTCCCAACACATCGCTCTCTCACAATTCGTCTTCAAAGGTATTAAATTGTGAAACAACATATCATTCCAGAATTAATCCCTCTCAAATAAATTCGTTAAAGTCACTAATAGACCATAATCTATCTTTCAATGACCATAACAAGATTCTGATTGTAAACAAATCAGATTCATACTCTGAGATCATATTCGATGATAATGTTATCATAAAAAATGAAAACCACTCCACAATAGCAGTCATTCTAGAGATTTGTTGTTGTAATAATTTGTGTATCGATCAAAATATTGTTTTAAGTCCTGTGTAGTCCATATCCAAGGGTACATCCTCTTCGCATATCTCATTGAACTCTCCAGCATCTAAAACAAACCAACACCCTCATTTGAATTGGACACAGCCTCCCTCCGTAAGAATTAACATACCTTTGGTAAGTCTACGTGTGAGTTCCATGCAATCCATATCCACCAACATGCTTTCTCCTCATATTTCAAACAATGCTCTGCCATCTCAATTAAGTTTTGTCGCAAAAACCGAATTTCAATCTTCTCACATTTGTAACGGTTCTTCCCCCGATACGCCCTCTTCACATCCACCAATAAAATCTTTGACATCTAATCAAAATCATATCCCTCATTTGAATTCGGTGCAACCTCCCTGGGTCATTTCGTTAGACTTTAATAAAATCCCACGTTGGACCCCCATGTAGTCCATATCTAGCTCTATAGTGCCTTCTTCTCATCTTTCAAATAATGCTCCACCTCATTTTGTCACAAACACCGAATCTCACTCTCCTTGTGTGGGTAATGGCACTCCATCACATACTGAACATGAAACCTTGAATTATAATAAGTTTAATTTGTTAAATAATTCTTCGACCAATACCCTTCCTTTTGAAAATATGTTGAATAATGTTTCCTCCCCTTTCCTTCATAATAAAACCAACCTATTGACCATGCTAGACCCGCCAAAATGTCAGGAGATCTCCCCAGTAAGAAGTCCCAACTAGACCTCAAACCATTTGGTGTAGGAGTCCCAATATTGGGGTAGTATGGTATCACCTTGACTCCGGCTACGCACAAAGGTAAGTAAGATGTCCTTGTTGGTAGCAAGGGTGTGAACTTGGCATCAAGTCAAGGAAGGTGCATGACAGACTCTAACACATGGAACAAGGGGATGAGTGCACCCCTTAGCAACCTATGATAGCACGCACCTTGAAAGGGAACACACAAGCATAAATACATCACAAGCTAGAAAGCAGGATAGTTGACAATTGAAAGTGATGGTTATACAACCAACACATTTAGATAAGATTCATACGAACATATACAGAATAGTCTATACATGCATGTGTAAATAACAACTAAATATATCATTAGAGTAGCCAAGATATCTGAACTACAATAACTACATATGCATGAAACGTGCTGGCTTTGTTATATTAAAAGAGTGAAAGATACAATCATACATACAATCATGACCAACCACTAGTCCTGATTGTGGAACGTTATAGTCACTTCCGCGTACTCCTCCAAAGAGATGTACTAGATCTACACTGTGAAGAAGCCAAGGCTCGTTACAATACACTCCAAGCTTTCTCTAAGTTACACCTATAGGAAGCTTGGCTCCCAAAAGGCTGTACAATGAGTTATCAGGTTCTATAAATAGAAAAGGGTGGGGTGACCCTTGACATTCCCCTCTGTGACTCTTCACCTACCCTCATGAATCTTCAACGAGTACATGACTGTTACATTCTACTATCGACACTTGGTCTTTCACTGTTACATCATGTTACATTACAATTTGCACATGTACCCATGTGAGAAAAAATAGGCTTGAGTAAGCCATGCAAGACATCACTAAGGCTCAGAAAACTGTGAGAAGACCAACTCTTTGACATCCTCGCGATGATCGATAGTGATGAAATGATGCCAAGCTTGGTAGTCCATGATGGTGTCTGTGTACTCTGTGGTGACATCCTTTTGAAAGCGAGCTCTTGCCTCCGTTGCATCTGGGTACACCAAGTTGGCCCCTCTATCCAACTTGTTTGATAACATGTGCATCATAGTCTTGGGTGTAGCCAGACCAATAACATACTGATGCATAATGTTTGCACTGATCTCCAAGTCTGTGCTGGTGGCTACACACAACAACTCATCAAAGTACATCTCTAGCTCGAGTCAGACTTGGTTCTTTGACTTCGCCTCGGTGAGTGTGCCAATGGATGGGATCGTATGTGTGCACACAATGACATCCATGCTCCTGAACACCAGTGCATGTGAAGCCTGCAAATTGGTTATGAACTGTGGGAGTTCCTCATAATTCCAAACCTGACTCTGGATGTGTGCCTTCAACTCTACTGCCTTTGGCTTCGTCATGTATGGCAAGTGCAATGGGGCTCCTTTATAGCTCATTTTCCATATTTGCATGTGATCGACAACAGTGTGCAGATTTGACAAGATGCGTGCTCTCCTAGCACAGTGCTGCTGCCAACTGTTGAGATGGACAACTGACTTATGCATGGTGACGAATCTGGAATACAACTTTTGCATGACTGTCTCAAGAGATGATACTTCATCTAGTATCGCTCTCCTCAACTCTGTTATGCCAAATGTTGTAACCTATTCTCCTTTCTTCTTGGCCACTTGTAACTCCTTAGCCATGTGCTCATTCTCAGCTATCAAGTATCTAACACTTGAGTTGGTGGCTTTGGCATATGCTTTGGTAGCATCTGCCAATGCAGCTGGACGCTTGCACACATTGGACACGATCACTCGTTCTTCACACTGTGCAGGAGATATATGGACATCCAGAGTAGGCACTCTACGTCACTGCACAACTCTGTGTTGTGACTCGTTGAAAGATATGTTGTGCATCTCTGCTTCTGGATTGTCTTCAAGGATCTCTTTGTCTACTTGATCATTTGGGACTTCCTCTACTTCTAGATCTAGTGAAGTAGGTGGGGTGACCTCTTGGTCTTTAAGCATGAGGTCAATATCTTGATCTAACTCTGGCTAAACCATATCCATGTCCATCTTCTCTAGCATCTATTCAATCTCTTGAGCCAAGTCTTGCTACTGTGACTACTCACCCTGTCAACTTTCTGCCAGCTACTCGGATGAGTCTATAACCTGTATGGGCATAGTTTCATTAATATGTGCATGTTGCACCTCCTATACCTGTTCCTCTTGTGCTTACTTCTCTATTTTGCGCAACTCATGTTCTTCCCTAAGTTGCCACTTCAACTCCTACAATTCCTATTCTATTTCGTCTATCCTCTCTTTCTCTCTTTGCCTTTGTGTGATTCTCCTGTCACGCTATCACCTCTTAGCCTCAATCTCCAACGATGATTTAAAGGCAAGTGGATTTGATTTGAACTTGCAACTTTTCTCTGCCTCTATGTTGTCAACAACCTTTGTCTTGCCTTTTTCACGCACATGTCTGCTACCCTCTACTGCTGTTGATGATGCTGCTCTCTGAGATGCTACTTCCTTCTTCTTTGATAACCACTCTACAACTATGTTGACAAGTTCATTGAGCCTTGAGAAGTGATGGCAATATCTCAATGGGTATTCCTCAGGCCAATAACATGCCCCGTGGATCTAAGGATGCTGCACTCTCGCAAAGTGGTCCTTCAGTAAGAAATATGGGTCATATGGATTGAAACTTCTGGGACTAAAGGTGAATCTTTTGAACTCCTTCGCCTTGACCTCAACATGCTTGAGATTTTGTATCTCATACAACTCGATCTGCAAAGGAAGAATGGGTGAAGGTGCCTTCTTCATCCTATGCAGTCTCACTGACAACCCTGTCGAGATGTGATATGCCACTTCTTGCATGATGACTTTGTCCATCAAAAATTTCGGTAAAACATGCAGAGCCTTCTACACGTTATACATTTGTATGAAGGTGCCAAGGGGTGAGTCATACCAATCTGCTATGTCGATCAATTCCTCCATCGCTTTCTGTGAAATGCAAGATGGATCCTGCTCGAATATCATTCTGTACACCGAGGGGATGACGTAGTCTGATAACTGTATGATAACTCCACAAAAGTTGCATTCGGAGAACAACCTGCAATAAGTGTGCATATAGGTTTCCTAAGGTTTCCATGCCTGACCCAAGCCTGGGAACTGCTGACAGCACAAACCTCATCCAGTATGTAAGCAGACATGTGTATCTTCACTTGCTAACCCTTGGGCAGATGGCAGGCCTCTATTACCTATTCCTTCAACATGAGAGCTAACATGTTAGACCATTTGCAAGGTCTTCCTTCGTTCACCAGTTGATTCAACACTATCACCAAACTATACAGGAAGCTTTTTGTGCTCTCTTGGCCGTATACATGACATACAAAGATGACCAAGAGCTAATATTCCTTCCGCAGTATCTTCATCTTGTAAACCTAGCTGGGTGTTGTCCTGAACTTGGCTAGCTCTTTCACCCAACTCTTCATGATATCTCTTCAGTTTGCACCGTTGTTGGGTTTGCTAAAGGGTTTATCCATCGTGATCACCGACTGTGATAAGTGATACATCTCCTGAAAGTCCTTCACCCTAAAGGTAGAAAGTTGTGTTCCACTAACCATACTAAACACCATTGTATCTGGATCAGTATGCGCGACAATCTAGTGGATCATGTCCTAGCATGGAAATGTTAGATACTTGCATGCAATTCGGTGCAAGCTAGACTTGTGAATGTTGAAATAGACCCTGCGGTCTTCCAAATCTTCCTCAAATGTTCCCGAGAATGTATCATTGATGTCCTATCATTTCATCTTGATATCATTGTCTATGATCAACTTGATGTCTTCATAGATAGGGAATCTCATAGACACTTGCTCCACTGCATCTCCAGATGTATTCTCAATATTGTCCTTTGACCATGATCTCTTGGAGGCCATTGTACCTATACTTCTAAGAGACGGATGAACACCTGTGATACTTGGAGAAATAACAACACTCATGGCAAGAAATATGTCAGTTGAAAACCAAAAGTAAGTTGAGCATTGACATGTAGCATACCTGGGTAACTCACTGGGAAGATTGCGCAATTTTAATTGGGAGGTTGGGAGACTGACTGCCAAAACTTCGCAAGGCAAAATCCGGGATATCAAGAGGTTGAATGAATACTGGAACTATGAAATGCATAGTCCATCTTGGCCTGTTGACGACTAAAACTACATAATGCACATTTTCAGTTAGCAAGGACTCTAAACTAACAAACTGCATTTGCGTAGTTTCTGGGGCTAGCAAGGCACTGCCTCTCAAAATTGCGAAGAGAAATCCTGGAGGCTAGTTCTGTGTCGGATTTGTGCAATTTCTGGGAGGAAGGCAGACCTTTCACTCTAAGAAATGTGCATTTCCAGTCGGGTAAGGCAAGGCCCAGGCCAAGGCAGCCTAGACCCGCTGATGGGTGTCTAAAAACATGAAAAGTCTAAATGCATGGTGAAGCTGAGTACAAACAAGAGTGATTGATCATGCATGCAAACAGTGAGTGAAATATTCAGAAAACAGGAAAAAAAGCATGTGTGTGAAGCGAGTAGCTGCAACGAAGACTGTCAGTTCAGAAACAATGTCATGCATGTGACAGCAATGAGATGCAATGGAAAACTGAAACAATGATTATACAAGCTAATATGCATTAAAAAAACAACACATGTTCAACAAAACTAAGAAAATAACACTCATACAAAGAGAAATACAAAAAGTGACAAAAAATCAACAAAAGACATGAAAAGCGGACTTGCCTGGAAAAAGCTGAGTTGAAAGTGTTGAATTCTCCTAGATGCGATGTGGGATGTCAGAGCTCCAAGATAAATGTGAGGAATGAGCCCTGAAGTGTCAAATAGATAAGTTTCGATAAGATCGAGGCATATGATATGCATGCCACAAATCTAGGAAAAAGCGTCAGTTGGCAGGAGGTTTCTAAAATGCCTTTCACATGTAACCTCAAGCTATTAAAAATGGATCCCTAAAATCTAAGGATGATTTTTGCTTCTTTCTTTTTCGTTTTCTGGAAAAAGTAGCCTATGCATGCAAATAAAGATTTCTCAGCCTTGGAGGGGACCGGTCAACCTAGGAGCACATGCAACAATATGCAAGCCTAGGAATGAAATTTGTGTAGTTTCTCGGCTAAGCAAGTCTAGTTGTCCCTCATGCATTGTGTAATTTATGGACTAAAGCCCTAGCTGTCAGTCAGAATTGTGTAATTTCTGAGATGAAGCCCAGTGTTGGGTTGCCTTACGTAGTTGTTACAAGGAAGGCTACCTGGCTAGATTACGCAATTTCCAGTGGGAAGGATGGTTCCCCTCCAAAATTGCGCAATTTCCTAGGTGAGCATCACAACTAGAAAATGACTAAGTCCCAAAGTGTCAGCCTGTGGGTGGGAGACAAACAAGTTGACAAGCATAGGTTGGTAAGCCATTGAATATTAGCTGAAGCATTTGTACTTGAATAGTGCAAGACATGTTGCCACGGATGGTTGGTAGGGAGACTCCAAAATGAAACTAAGGCAAAATTTTGGAGGGTGGTTGTCACCTCTACAACACTTGGCGACACACTAGTAGAAGTCCAGCTCTCTGAATGGACCTTGTTTTGTGAAAAGCAAGTCTAACTCATCCGGAATTATTGTTCAGTTATTAGATCATCATGTTTCCATACTAGCTTTATTTAAAGATGTGGAACCAACCATGCTCTTGGTTGGTCAACACACATTCCAAACTAAGTCAACATAGTTGTTTCGATTGGGGATGAGGAGCATATTGGTACACAAGCAATATGACAGTCAGAGTTTAAGTTTCATCTCTGGTGTTGCTCTGCTGGTAGCAGGTCTAGACAGTACCTCGATGGAGTCATGCAGGAACACAAGCATCGTTCCACTACCAGCGAGCCTGGTCAATACCCCAATGTAGTTACTTGCATCACCTCTCTATGCAAGAAGCCTTTCTCTTCTTTTGCCTTATTCATTTTTTCAAAATTTTCACATTTTTTTTTACATTTTTCAAGAACTATGCATAACACTTATTTACTTTAGAGGCGGAAGAGGGATATTGACTTATTGAGAGCAGAAGAGGTTGTTCCTTCAG
>APFE031030832.1:70464-82372 GCA_000404065.3 Pinus taeda
CAGCAAACATGAAAGATATAACAATGAAGACAAACACACTCCAAGTTTAAATGCATCCACAAAGGAACAAAAAGTGAAAGCGCATGACATGCACTATGTGGACTTGCCATGGTGTTGTGCTGCATTGCATGCAGATGTTAAGCATAAGTACTCTCTTTACTATGACATTAAAGAAAATGTGAGAAAGATAGATAGCTTACGTTGCGTGAGTGTGCTTGATGTGTAATATTCCTCCAATGCATGAGCAATGGGATCATGTAATTTGAGTGGAGGGAGAGAAATATGTGTGCTAGATTGATCTTCAATGCATAAAGATGAGTGATGAGGAGCCTTGGATGTTTCAAAAATTTCTTGATCGAAAGTTAAACCAACCTTAGGACATCGAGGGCCTGACATAACCATCATCTTGTGCTCAAGTGCCTCGGCAGCTTGTAGGGCTTCGACTTCATCGATAGATAGGTCATCATAAACAAGTGGCTTTGAAAGATCAACAACAATAGAATCATCATTGTGATCGAATACAGGGATAAATAGATGATGAAAACTACGATAAGAAAAATCAATGAATTCATCGACATCCTCATGATCTGATAAATGAAACATATGGGTAGAGGAGAAGCAAGAATGTTCACCCTCTGCGTTTCAAGAAAAAGTAGATGAAAAATCAGGTGGATTTTCAATGAAGAATTTCTCCTCTCCGTTGTCAAATGATGGATTGACATCGGGTGTGTTCTGCGAATGATCGACAGTGGATGCATCTATGGATGGATTTACACAAGGAAAATCAGAGATGGCAAAATCACCAAAGATGTCAAGAAAAAGTGGAGGAGGCATGGATAGAACGAGATCATCCTTCGCCATCGGTTGATGTTCAGGTTCCGAGTCATACTCATCATAAATGATAGCACAGGTTAGTTGTGCAACACCAACTCTGTCGGTGACTTGATCCTTATTCACAATAAGTGTAGAGTCTGAAATGTAAGCACACAAGAGAGTACAATCCGGAGGATTAGCAGAATGTGAAGACAAAGCTTGAGGTAAAAAATGCATGTGACAACCCACAGGATTCCCAACCAATTCTGTGTAGAAATTGAGAGTAGTGGTGATGGGAGGATGTGATAGTTGAATATATGTGTGTGGATATTCTCCAACATCACTCTATGGTGGTTGAGTTGTTTGATGAGGGGAAGGTGGAAAGTCACTTGTGACATAAACTGTGTCTACTTGCGATTGCGCAACTCCATCATCGAAGTATGTTGAGGGGGGTTTTAACTTCAACTTCATCTTGGGATAAAATGATTTGAAAAGGAAATATTCAAACCTATCCCAAATATATTGGAATTTCATATGTTTTTTCAGAGCTTGAAACTGAAGTACACAGAAGCATTGCCAAAAATCCATAGGTGATTTATGTGGAGTCTTTCGTTGTTTCAACAGTTTTTTTTTCTAGAGGTTTAGGATCAAAATTATGGAAAGTACATTCAATTAGATCACATAAATTCTGAAGTGAGTGCACACAATCATGAGGTAGGTTGCGGCACCATCGTTCTGGGGATTCAAAAAGTCTGTGTGAAAGTAGCAAGCTAACCTCGACTTCATCAAACTCATCTACATCCTCCAAGAATGCAAGGAAGTCATGTAACTACCTAGGCCAAGCCACTTCGCCCTCACCATCATATGTGAATTCCAACAAGAGATTATAAAACTCCCTTGTGATGTCGAAGGGTTATGCATTAAACAAACATCACAGAGGGAGAACTCTAACGATATCCATCACATATGTGCGAAGATTCAAAATAGGATGTGAGGACTCAGCTTGTCATATGGCCCTCCTTCTAGTGCCAAAAATGTTGACGGTGCTAGACCTGCCAACGTGTCAGGGGATCTCCCTGGTAAGAATTCCCAACTAGACATCAGACTATCTAGTGTAGGAGTCCCAGCAGTGGGGTAGTACAATATCGTCTTAACCACGGTTGTGTGAAAAGGTAAGTAAGTTGTCCTTGTTGGTAGCAAGGGTGTGACCTTGTCAGCAAGTCAAGGAAGGCGCATGAAAGGCTGTAACACACAGAATGGGGGGATGAGTTGGCCCCTTAGAAACCTATGATAACACAGCTTGAAAAGGAACACACAAGTATAAATACATCACAAGATCGAAAGCAGGATAACCGACGATCCAAAGTGATGGTTATACCAATAACACATTTCGATAAGATTCATACAAACATATATAGAATAGTCCATACATACATCTGTAAATAAAAACTACATATATCATTAGAGTAACCAAGATAGTTGAACTACAATAACAACATATGCATGAAATGTGCTAGCTCTGTTATATTGAAAGAGTGAAAGATCCAATCATACTTACAACCATGACCAACCACCAGCCCCGATAGCGGAATGTATAGTCATTGTCGCCTGCTCCTCCAAAGAGAAGTACTAGCTCTGCACTGTTGAGAAGCCAATGCTCGTTACAATACACTCCAAGTTTTCTCTAAGTTACACCTATAGGAAGCATGTATCCCAAAATCCTGTATAATGAGTTATGTGGTTCTATAAATAGAAAAGGGTGGTGTGACCCTTGCCATTCCCCTTTGTGACTCTTCACCTACCCTCATGAATCTTCAACTACTACATGACTATTAGATTCTACTATTGACACATGGTATTTCACTATTACAACATGTTACATTACAATCTGCACATGTACCCATGTGAGATAAACGAAGCTTAAGAGTAAGCCATGCAAGATATTGCTAAGACTCAGACAGTTGTGGGAAGACCAACTCTTCGACATCCTTGCAATGATCGATGGTGGTGAACTAATGCCAAGCTTGGTAGTTTGTGATGGTGTCTGTGTACTCTATGGTGACATCCTTCTCAAAGAAAACACTTTCCTCCGTTGCATTTGCGTACACCGATTTGGCACCTCTGTCCAACTCATATGATAACATATGCTTCATAGTGTTGAGTCTAGTCAGACCAGCAACATACTAATGCGTAGTGTCTGTGTTGATCTCCAAGTCTGTGCTATTGACTACACACATCAACTCATCAATGTACATGTCCAGCTTGAGTCAGACTTAGTTCTTTGACTTCGCCTCAGTGAGTGTGACAATGGATGGGATCGCATGCATGCACACAATGACATCCATGCTCCTAAACACGCATGCATGTGAAGCTTGCAAACTGGTGATGAACTGTGGGAGTTTCTCATAGTTCCATATTTGACTCCGGATGTGTGCCTTCAAATCTACCGCCTTTGGCTTCATCATCTATGGCAAGTGCAATGGGGCTCCTTTATAACTGATTTTCCATATTTGCACACGATCGACAACAATGTGCAAATTTGACAAGATGCATGTTGCGCTACTGCTAACCATTGAGATGGACCACTGACTTATGCATGGTGAAGAATTTGGAATAAATCTCTCTCACAACTGTCGCAAGAGACGATACTTCATCTAGTATTCCTCTCCTCAACTCTACTCTGGTGGATGTTGTAACTTGTTTTCCTCCCTCCTTGCATGCTTGTAACTCCTTAGCCACACACTCTTTCTTATCTATCAAGAATATAACACTCGATATGGTGGCTTTGAAGTATGATTTGGTAGCACCAGCTAATGTGGCTGGATGCTTGTGCACATCAGACACAATCACTCGTTCTTCAAACTGCGCAGGAGATATATGGACATCCGGAGTAGGCACTTTGCGCGACTGCACAACTTTGTGTTGTGACTCGTCAAAAGATATGTTGAGCATCTCTGCTTTTGGATTTTCTTCAAGGATCTTTGTGTCTCCTTGATTTCTTGGGACTTTCTCTACTTCTAGATTTGGTGAAGCTAGTGGGGTGACCTCTTGGTTTTGAGGCATGAGGTGAATATCCTAATTTGACTCTGGCTGAACCATATCCATGTCCATTTTCTCTAGGATTTGTTCAATATCTTGAGCCAAGTCCTACTCCTGAAAATTCTCACCCAATATTCTTTGTGCCAGCTTCTTGGATGAGTCTATAACCAGTATTGGCACAGTTTCATAAATCCATGCATTTCGTGCCTCCTGTTGTACTTGTTCATGCTGCACTTCCTTCTCTCTTTTGTGCAACTCCTATTCTTCCCTGATTTGCCTCTTTAACTCCTGCAACTCATTTTTTGTTTCCTCCATCCTCTATTCCTCTCTTTTCCTTTATGTGATTCTCCTATCATGCTGTCACCTCTTAGCCTCAATCTCCAAAGCTGCTTTCAACACAAGTGGATCTGATTTGAACTTGTAGTTTTTCTCTACCTCTGTGTTGTCAAAAACCTTTCTCTTGCCTTTGTCATCTGCAGGTCTACTGTCCTTTGTTGCTGCTGATGATGCTTCTCTCTGATATGATGCTTCCTTCTACTTTGATAACCACTCTATAGCTATGCTGAGTGGTTTATGGAGGCTTGAGAAGTGATAGAAATATCTCCATGGGTCTTTCCTGGGCCAATGACACGCCCTGTCGATCCAAGGATGTTGGACTCTCACATAGTGGTCCTTCACTAAGTTATATGGGTCATACAGATTGAAACTTCTGGTGTTGAAGGTGAATCTTTTGAAATCCTCCATCTTAGCCTCAACATGCTTGAGATTCTGTATCTCATACAACTCGATCTACAAAGGAAGAATGGGCCAAGGTGCCCTCTTTTTCCTGTGCAGTCTCTCTGACAACCCTATTGAGATGTAATATGACACTTCTTGCATTATGAGCTTGTCCATGTAAAATTTCAGTAAAACATGTGGAGCCTTCTCCACGTTGTAGAAACGTATGAAGGTGCCAAGGGGTGAGGCATACCAATATTCTATGTCGATCAATGCCTCCATTGCTGCCTGCAACATGCAAGATGGATCCTAATCGAATATCATTTTGTACACTAGGGTGACGAAGTGGTTTGATAATTGTATGATAACTCACAAAAGCTGCATTCAGAGAACAACCTACAATAAGTGTGCATAGAGGTTTCCTAAGGTGTACATGCCAAACCCAAGCCTGGGAACTACTAACGAGCACAGACAACATCTTGTATGTAAGAGGACATATGTATCTTCGCTTGTTGACCCTTGGGTGGATGCCGGGGTTCTGTTACCCATTCCTCCAACCTGCGAGCCAACATGTCAAACTAGTTGCAAGGTCTTCCTTCATTAACCAGTTGATCCAACACTATCAACCAACTTTGTGGGAAGGTTTCTATGTTCTCTTGGTTGTATACATGACATGTAAAGATGACCAAGAGATTATATGCCTTCCGCAATATATTTGTCTTCTAAATCTCACTGGTTGTTGTACCGAACTTGGTTGGCTCTTTCACCCATATCTTCAAGATATCTCTTGAGTTTGCATTGTTGTTGGGTCTGCTGAAGGGTTTATCCATCATGATCACTGGTTGTGGTAAGTGATACATCTCCTGAAAGTCCTTCACCCTAAAGGTAGCAAGTTGTGCTCCACTGGCCCTACTCAAAACCATTGTATATGAATCAATATGCGAGACAATCTAGTGGATCATGTACGCACATGGAAACGTAGGATACCTGCATGCAATCCAGTGCAAGCCAGACTTGTGAATGTCGATAGAGACCCTTTGGTCTTCCACATCTTCCTCAAATGTTCCTAAGAATGTATCATTGATGTCCTACCATTTCATCTTGATATCCTTGTCTATGAACAATTTGGTCTCTTCATAGATAGGCAAGCTCATAGACACTTGCTCCACTGCATCTTTAGTTGAACTCTCCATGGTGTCCTTTGACCATGCTCTCTTAGAGGCCATTGTAACTATACTGCTAAGAGATGGACGAACAAATGTGATATCTAGAGACATAGAAACACTCATGGCAAGAAATATTTTAGTTGAAAACCAAAAGCAACTTGGGGATTGACATGCAGCATACCTGGGTGACTGGTTGGGAAGATTGTGCAATTTTCACCAGGAGGCTGGGGGACTACTGCCAAATATATGCAAGGCATAGTCTGGGTTGTCAAGAGGCTGATTGACTACTGGAACTATGCAATTCATATTCTAGCCTGGCCTGTTGAGGATTGAAACTGCGAAATGTGCAGTTTCAGTCAGCAAGGACTACAAACCAATAAACTGCATTTACATAGTTTCTGGGGCTAGCAAGGCATTGCCTCTTATAATTGTGTAGAGCAAGCCTCTAGGCCAGTGTTGGGCTAAATTTGCACAACTTATGGGAGGAGGGTAGAGCCTTCACTCTCAGAAAGGCACATTGCCAACTGGGCAAGGCAAGGCCTGAGCCAAGGCAGCCCAGACCTACCAATAGAAGATTGAAAACATGAAAAGTATGAATGCATGGTGAAGCTGATGAAAACAATAATGAGTGATCATGCATGCAAATAGTGAGTGCAAGATTCAAAAAACAGGGAAAAAAGCATATGTGTGAAGCGAGTCTCCGCAATGATGACCGTTAGTGCATAAACAATGTCATGCATGTGACAATAGTAAGATGCAATGGAAAACTGAAAAAGTGCTTCTACAAGCTAATATCCATTAAATTGACATCAAGCATTCAAAAAACCAAGCAAGCAACACTCACACAAAGAGAAATACAAAAAGCAACAGAAAATCAACACAATACATGAAAAGCAGACTTACCCAGAAACAACTGAGCTGAATGTGCCAAATGCTCCTAGATGCAATGTGGGATGTCAGAGATCCAAGATCGATGTGAGGAATGAGCTCTGAAGCATCAAATAAATGTTTTTGATAAGATCGAGGCTTATGACATGCATGCCACAAATCTAGGAAAAAGCGACACTTAGCGGTAGCTTTCTAAAATGGATTTTGCATGTAACATCTAGTTGCTAAAAATGGATCCCTAAAATCTAGGGACACCTTTTGTTTTTTGTTTTTTGTTGTTTCTTTTTTAGGGAAAAAAAGCCTATGCATGAAAATCAAGATTGCTCAGTCGTGGAGGGGACCATAAACCTTGGAGCACATGCAATAATCTGCAAGCCTGGGAATGAGATTTTTATTGTTTCTGGGCTAAGAAAGTTTGGTTGTCCCTCATGCGTTGCACAATTTCTAAACTGAAGCCCTGGATGTTAGTCAGAATTGCACAATTTCTGAGACGAAGCCTAGTGTTGGGTTGCCTTGTGCAACTTTTAGAGGGAAGGCTTCCTGGCTGGATTCCACATTTCTCGAGTCCAGTAGACAACCCAGATGGATTGCGCAATTTCCAAAGGGAAGGTTGGTTCCCCTCCAAAATTGCACAATTTCCTAGGTGATCATCTCAACCTGAAAATGACAAAGTCTCGGAGTGTTAGCATGTGGGTGGGAAACAAACAAGTTGACAAGCACAACTTGGTAAGCCACTAAAACTCAGCTGAAGAATTTTACTTGGACAATGCAAGAGATGCTGCTAAGAATGGTTAGTAGGGAGGCTTCAAAATGAAGCTAAGGAAAAATTTTGGAGGGTGGTTGTAGTTGCTACAAGACAACCCTTCTGCCAATATAGTGATTAATCTCTCTGACCTCCAATTAAATGAACATATCCTCAACCTTCTGGAAAAAAGGTCTAAACTTTTCCATCACCCCTGAAAAAATCCCTATTGAAGACATACTTTGGAACATTGAATATGGCATCAAATACCTTCCTGACGGATCTGAATTTGAAACTACTTGAAAAAGGTTTGCAAGGTATTCAATTCAGTAGTAAACATGTTTAAAAGATGCCCATGTCTTGCAGTAAAGAAACAAATGAAAATTTCAGTTGTTCATGATCCATTTAAGCATAGCAGAATTATTTCCTTTTACTGTTTAACACATTAAAATGAATTTGTTCTGCAAAATAAATCAACCACAGATGCAAAAGAAGTTGATGAAGCAGTTCACCCCTCCTGGGCTACGTCTGTTGGGTCCAAGGCTCCCAAATGGGCCTTTTCTCGTTTTAACTAAATGCTCAAAATGAATATATAGCTGAATAGAAGTCTCTACAAGTGGAATAGGCTATAAAAAAAGATTTAGAACACTTGAATCCTTCAGGATTGACTGTTGGTTCACCTCCAATGGATACCTGCAACCCGATACAGTTCTCACAATATTGGGCCCTAGTGGCTCCTAGAACTTCCACGGCTCCAAAACCTATGAAAATGACCTTAGAATGTTGTAAGACCTGTGCCAATGGCTTCAGAAGGTCGAAAATACCCAAAATCAAAAAAACATTCATCCAAAAGCGCCTTTCCTAGCCTAAGTTATGGCTATTTACTCCCAACTGCTAGTTTCCCCTACAAAAACTCCAACTAACTGTAGTTAGTGTCCAGCTAACCCTGACATTTTGGCAATTTCGCCAATTTTGGAGCGTTCCTCCAGTTCTGTTGCTAAACTTCTGTTACGGTTGGCTTGACTGCAGTTACATTTATGGCATGAAACCATGACCGTTATGTTAGCACTGACGATTTAGGGATAAAGCCCATGGTTTAAGGGCAGAGGTCATATGGACGCAGGGCTGGCCCCTTTCATTCTTGCCAGCCATCAGTTTCAAACTTTAAATACCAAATGGTTCTGCTAGCTCTCAATAGCCGCTATTGTGGCCCAATGGTAAGGCATTTGGCTGGTGCGGAGGAGGTCTCGTGTTCAAAACTTGCCAATGCTACAAATTTTACAATGCGCCCATAGGATATGATGACATCATCCTGAGCCACGTGGCGGCCTCTGAGCCTGCCAAGTGGCAGCTTGCTATTGGCTGCCCAAAAGGAATATTCCATGGAATATTTTTTTTTAATTTTTTTTTTGAAAATTCAAAAATTAAGGGTTATTGGGTGATTTTTTTTTGTCATAACATTCTCATACGGCGATCGTTTTTCGAACCATTTGTGGCACCGAAATCAGGAGGACGAGCTCTATCCAGTCGTTTAGGTTTGCACTAGTTCTAAGCACTTTCATTTTTGAGCATTTTACGACACTTGGGACATGAGCCCCTGATCACTGACAACATAAAAGAACTAATTAGATAGGATTTTTTTATTACGCTTAAGAAATCTAAACCCCCCAAAAAAAATATTAGTAAACATGATCCTCATGGAAGAGAAACCTTAGAAACCTTTAAGCAACACCTGGACAGTTTATCTTCATCCATTAAATTCACGATGGAAGTTTAGGTCAATAATAGCCTCCCTTTTCTAGACATCCTCATCACTAGAAATCCTGATGGTTCCATATCACAGCAATTTTATTGAAAGAAGACTCTTACCGAACAATATCTTCGTGCATATTCTCATCATCATCTCACCCAAAAACTAAGTGTCCTTAATACTTTGACCACCAAATCTCTAAGAATATCATACAAGGAACATATAGAATGGAAAACAAACATATTATAAAAGTGTTTTTAAATAGTGGGCATTACACACATCAGGCCTATAAAGCTATAAACAAAGTAGACAAAAAACATAAGAATAATAAAAAAATTTATAACATTGTGGGCAAAGTCAACCTCCCATACATTTTGGGGACCACTGATAAAATCTCCCACATCCTAAAAAAGAATAATAGTTTGACCACCTTCAAGCCTCCAAACACCATTCAAATTAGCCTCAATGTTGTAAACTATCCCATTGACCCTAAGTGCCATAAAGGTGTCTATTTAATTCCTTTCTCTTGTGATAAACCATCTATAGGTGAAATTGGCAGATCCATCAACAATAGAATCCAAGAACAGTTTGCTGGCATTAAACATAATCGTTCCAAGACTTCAGCATTGATAGAGAATTCCGATAAAGCCAAACATTAAATTTTTATTGATAACACCTGTATCTTAACTAAAATTGATCACTACTTCCACCGAAAATTCAGAGAAGCCATAAAAATCAAAAAACACCCTAATAACCTGAATTGAGATGTTGACACAATTCCCTCTCCCAAAGTAAAAAAGGGTGTTCATACATTCTTTGATGACATTGCAACTCACACTCTCAAGCCATCACCACCTGGCATAGGAGTCAATTACAGTCGAGGTCTCATCTATATATAGGATAGTTCTCATATATTGAATTTTATTGTCCCATCTCTCTTTAAAATTGTATAACCCCATTAATCATAATCTACATTCATATATTTATTGGAACCATACTATTTTAAATCACACATTATATTCTATTAATCCACATTATATATATACATATATATATATATATATATATATATATAAAATTTATCACACATTATATTCTATTAATTCACAATTATATATATATATTAATATATATATATATATATATATAAATATATATATATAATATATAATTAAACTATATATATACTATTATTATATATATATATATATCACATTATCATATTTTTTTCTTATCATAGTCATTAAAACCTTATACGAGTTTTAGGGAAACTCTATAACTATTAGTATTAAAATGAATAACATAATTATTTGTAATATCTATTATCATTCACACATTATAATCAATTAAATCAATATTAATATTTAAAACATCTCTATATATTTAATATATTTATTATAATCTAAAATTTCTATGAAATTTAGAAACTCTACATAACTAATATATTATTTTAATATATCACCAATATTATTTTGACATATTCATTCATATCAACATAATTTATATGATTTTTAACTTAATATCTACTACTTTCCTACTTTTTAATTAATGATTAGATTTACAAATTTAGGGTTATTGTCGGCATTTATTCTTACTTAATTTTATATATTTATTAATTAAACTTTGTGGATTAGTGTTTCATATATCTTTTCATCCTGAAAATGAACCACAATTTCTGGTTCGAAACGTCGATTATAAAATAAGGGAATGCGATATGAATCCAGAAATTTGTTTTCAACATAAAGATAAAATATCTTGACCCCAAAAAACCCTAAAATTGTAATTGTTTTCAACAATAACATTAAAGACAAAAATGCCCACGGGGCTTTCGATTGACGGTGAATGGGTGCACTGTTAAGGCACTCCTTGCGATAGGTCATCGGTTCAATTCCCCCGTGGGTACTTAGGTTAGTCTGAACGTAGAAAAAAAAAAAACATTAAAGACAAAATATCATAACTCAGAAAAACCTTAAGATTTTGACAAAATTTCCACCATGGAATTAAAAACCTTAAGTTTTAACATATTTCAACCATGAAATTATGGACAAATTATATGACTAAAACAAATTTTAAAAAGGATTTTTCCAACAGTGATTTTTATTTTAAAGGCTAAAACTATAGCTCTTTTCAAATCTTAGCCTAAGACAACTTATCCTATTGCATAAAAAACCTAAAAATCAACCATCAAAATAAAGTGTCCCTTTTAATGAGGCATTAAAATTTCAACATTTTTAAACTCTATCTTATAACAAATGATAACAATAAATAATATCATGGAAATGTCACTGTATAATTTAAAAAATCAATATTAGATTTATAATATTTCTTTACTTTTAATCAAAATATCAACTTTGGTAGATTGAGTATAACATACATTATTTTTGTAATTCATTATTGCATTCACTAGAGATTCACTTAGTGAATCTCTGACATATCACATGCATTTGTGGCATATTAAACAATACCCTTAATTTGACTACATATTGGAAAATCCCTCTAAAAATCACATTATTTAACCCCCTACCAATATGAACCCAATACAACTTCCCAATTTAAAAAACCTCTATTTTCACTAGATATTGTAGGAATCCATTTTTTCATTAACATTTTTTATACCTCTTTATATTTTCTCATTAACTTTAAGCTCCATTTTTTATATTTGCAAATATGAAAACCCTTTACCCCCTATATATCCCCCAATATATTATGTCATTTTTTCTTCAATATATATCCCCCAATAGGAACCCACATGGTATGATATTGCTCCCCTAGTGAAGCCTCCCTGATTGCATT
>APFE031030832.1:85135-280485 GCA_000404065.3 Pinus taeda
AAATCAACCACAGATGCAAAAGAAGTTGATGAAGCAGTTCACCCCTCCTGGGCTACGTCTGTTGGGTCCAAGGCTCCCAAATGGGCCTTTTCTCGTTTTAACTAAATGCTCAAAATGAATATATAGCTGAATAGAAGTCTCTACAAGTGGAATAGGCTATAAAAAAAGATTTAGAACACTTGAATCCTTCAGGATTGACTGTTGGTTCACCTCCAATGGATACCTGCAACCCGATACAGTTCTCACAATATTGGGCCCTAGTGGCTCCTAGAACTTCCACGGCTCCAAAACCTATGAAAATGACCTTAGAATGTTGTAAGACCTGTGCCAATGGCTTCAGAAGGTCGAAAATACCCAAAATCAAAAAAACATTCATCCAAAAGCGCCTTTCCTAGCCTAAGTTATGGCTATTTACTCCCAACTGCTAGTTTCCCCTACAAAAACTCCAACTAACTGTAGTTAGTGTCCAGCTAACCCTGACATTTTGGCAATTTCGCCAATTTTGGAGCGTTCCTCCAGTTCTGTTGCTAAACTTCTGTTACGGTTGGCTTGACTGCAGTTACATTTATGGCATGAAACCATGACCGTTATGTTAGCACTGACGATTTAGGGATAAAGCCCATGGTTTAAGGGCAGAGGTCATATGGACGCAGGGCTGGCCCCTTTCATTCTTGCCAGCCATCAGTTTCAAACTTTAAATACCAAATGGTTCTGCTAGCTCTCAATAGCCGCTATTGTGGCCCAATGGTAAGGCATTTGGCTGGTGCGGAGGAGGTCTCGTGTTCAAAACTTGCCAATGCTACAAATTTTACAATGCGCCCATAGGATATGATGACATCATCCTGAGCCACGTGGCGGCCTCTGAGCCTGCCAAGTGGCAGCTTGCTATTGGCTGCCCAAAAGGAATATTCCATGGAATATTTTTTTTTAATTTTTTTTTTGAAAATTCAAAAATTAAGGGTTATTGGGTGATTTTTTTTTGTCATAACATTCTCATACGGCGATCGTTTTTCGAACCATTTGTGGCACCGAAATCAGGAGGACGAGCTCTATCCAGTCGTTTAGGTTTGCACTAGTTCTAAGCACTTTCATTTTTGAGCATTTTACGACACTTGGGACATGAGCCCCTGATCACTGACAACATAAAAGAACTAATTAGATAGGATTTTTTTATTACGCTTAAGAAATCTAAACCCCCCAAAAAAAATATTAGTAAACATGATCCTCATGGAAGAGAAACCTTAGAAACCTTTAAGCAACACCTGGACAGTTTATCTTCATCCATTAAATTCACGATGGAAGTTTAGGTCAATAATAGCCTCCCTTTTCTAGACATCCTCATCACTAGAAATCCTGATGGTTCCATATCACAGCAATTTTATTGAAAGAAGACTCTTACCGAACAATATCTTCGTGCATATTCTCATCATCATCTCACCCAAAAACTAAGTGTCCTTAATACTTTGACCACCAAATCTCTAAGAATATCATACAAGGAACATATAGAATGGAAAACAAACATATTATAAAAGTGTTTTTAAATAGTGGGCATTACACACATCAGGCCTATAAAGCTATAAACAAAGTAGACAAAAAACATAAGAATAATAAAAAAATTTATAACATTGTGGGCAAAGTCAACCTCCCATACATTTTGGGGACCACTGATAAAATCTCCCACATCCTAAAAAAGAATAATAGTTTGACCACCTTCAAGCCTCCAAACACCATTCAAATTAGCCTCAATGTTGTAAACTATCCCATTGACCCTAAGTGCCATAAAGGTGTCTATTTAATTCCTTTCTCTTGTGATAAACCATCTATAGGTGAAATTGGCAGATCCATCAACAATAGAATCCAAGAACAGTTTGCTGGCATTAAACATAATCGTTCCAAGACTTCAGCATTGATAGAGAATTCCGATAAAGCCAAACATTAAATTTTTATTGATAACACCTGTATCTTAACTAAAATTGATCACTACTTCCACCGAAAATTCAGAGAAGCCATAAAAATCAAAAAACACCCTAATAACCTGAATTGAGATGACGAATGGACTATAAGTAAAAAATGGATTTCCACTTTGACATCCAAATCAATCTCTCCCAAACCTCCCCACCCTTGAAGACTCATCACATCATTAATCATTTTATTTAATTGATAATATTTCACGTAACTTTAAAAATGTATAACCCCATTAAATAAACATCATAATAATTTATTGACATCTATTATTAATCACACATTATATTCTATTAATCCACATTTATATATACATATATATATATATATAATATATATATATAAAATAATCACACATTATATTCTATTAATCAACATATTATATATAATATATATATATATATATATATATATATATAGTATATATATATATATATATATAAGATATATATAATATATATATATATAGTAATATATAATATATAATCACATTATCATAAATTTTTTTTTTTCTTATCATAGTCATTAAAACCTATACGATTTTTAGAACCTCCATAACTATTTTTAGTATAATGAATAACATAATATTTGTTAATATCTATTATCATTCACACCTTATAATCAATTAATCATATTGAATATTTTAAAAACATCATCTATAATAGTTAATATAATTTTCATAACTAAATTTTATGAATTTAGAAACTCTAATAACTAATATATTATTAATTAATATATCACAATATATTTTGACAATATTCATTCATATCAACATAATTTATATGATTTTTAACTTAATATCTACTACTTTCCTACTTTTTAATTAATGATTAGATTTACAAATTTAGGGTTATTGTCGGCATTTATTCTTACTTAATTTTATATATTTATTAATTAAACTTTGTGGATTAGTGTTTCATATATCTTTTCATCCTGAAAATGAACCACAATTTCTGGTTCGAAACGTCGATTATAAAATAAGGGAATGCGATATGAATCCAGAAATTTGTTTTCAACATAAAGATAAAATATCTTGACCCCAAAAAACCCTAAAATTGTAATTGTTTTCAACAATAACATTAAAGACAAAAATGCCCACGGGGCTTTCGATTGACGGTGAATGGGTGCACTGTTAAGGCACTCCTTGCGATAGGTCATCGGTTCAATTCCCCCGTGGGTACTTAGGTTAGTCTGAACGTAGAAAAAAAAAAAACATTAAAGACAAAATATCATAACTCAGAAAAACCTTAAGATTTTGACAAAATTTCCACCATGGAATTAAAAACCTTAAGTTTTAACATATTTCAACCATGAAATTATGGACAAATTATATGACTAAAACAAATTTTAAAAAGGATTTTTCCAACAGTGATTTTTATTTTAAAGGCTAAAACTATAGCTCTTTTCAAATCTTAGCCTAAGACAACTTATCCTATTGCATAAAAAACCTAAAAATCAACCATCAAAATAAAGTGTCCCTTTTAATGAGGCATTAAAATTTCAACATTTTTAAACTCTATCTTATAACAAATGATAACAATAAATAATATCATGGAAATGTCACTGTATAATTTAAAAAATCAATATTAGATTTATAATATTTCTTTACTTTTAATCAAAATATCAACTTTGGTAGATTGAGTATAACATACATTATTTTTGTAATTCATTATTGCATTCACTAGAGATTCACTTAGTGAATCTCTGACATATCACATGCATTTGTGGCATATTAAACAATACCCTTAATTTGACTACATATTGGAAAATCCCTCTAAAAATCACATTATTTAACCCCCTACCAATATGAACCCAATACAACTTCCCAATTTAAAAAACCTCTATTTTCACTAGATATTGTAGGAATCCATTTTTTCATTAACATTTTTTATACCTCTTTATATTTTCTCATTAACTTTAAGCTCCATTTTTTATATTTGCAAATATGAAAACCCTTTACCCCCTATATATCCCCCAATATATTATGTCATTTTTTCTTCAATATATATCCCCCAATAGGAACCCACATGGTATGATATTGCTCCCCTAGTGAAGCCTCCCTGATTGCATTGTGGATATTCTAAAGAGATAAATTTGTCATAATTAAAACATATAATCCAACAAACATAGAAATGACCCATAACTTCATGTAAGATCATATGGAATTCAAAATATTTATTTCAACTTACCATGCAAACATCTCTAAAGATATGAATTCTTCACAATTAAAACATATAATCCAACAAACATAGAAATGACTCATAACTCCATGTAAGATCATATGGAAGTCAAAATATTTATTTCAATTTACCATGCAAACATCTCTAAAGATATGAATTCTTCATAGTTAAAACATATAATCCAACAAACATAGAAATGACTCATAACTCCATGTAAGATCATATGGAAGTCAAAATATTTATGTCAAGTTACCATGCAAACATCTCTAAAGAGACGAATTCTTCATAATTAAAACATATAATCCAGAAAACATAAAAATGACTCATAATTTCATGTAAGATCATATGGAAGTCAAAATATTTATTTCAGGTTACCATGCAAACATCATGTACATAAAATATCTTAGAGACAGTTATTTGAAATTACCCATAGGTTTTGGTAGACCATCAGAATATACATCTTTAGATGAATGACTTGATGCATATGAAGATGAGCCATATTCTTCTCTTTCATCAACTAGAACCCCATCTAAGTCAACATGTATGCCCACCATTTCAGGTTTCAAAAGTCTTCTAGATCTACAACTAGGTTCAACAGACTCCCATCTCAACATTGTTTCTTCTGGTAGCAACTTCTTCAAAATCTCTATGGTCTTGAAGCAAAGAGTTCCTCTCTTTGTTTTTTTAGTGACAATTATTTGATGTGCATTGAAACATTAATTAACATTACATAAACATATAAAAAATACTAACTTAAAAATATTGACCTCTTTTCTAACTATTCGAAAAAATTAAGATTTCACTACAAAAAAATTTGAAAATAAGAATAAAACACACAAATACATAAATACACTTAAAAATAAATATCTTAGGGAAGCAAAAGACATTAGAAAATTCAAAGTGTCAAAAATCAACCCTCTAAAAAAAAGGGGTTGATGTTGCATCAACACTTTTTAAAATCATCATGAAAATCACTCACATTAAAAAAAAATGTTCATACTTGATACATAAGAAAATTTAGAGTGCCAAAAATATGCTTAAAAAATAAGATGTGTTCTAAATCACCACTTTTCAAAATCGGGTGATTTTTTGCTACCTCAAAAAAACGAGTACTAGGTAATTTTCTTGTTTGATTGGCAACTATGTTTTAATATTTTTCCACAACTATTGAATGAATTCTATTTAGCATGTTTCCATTGTTCATATATTCCAACAATATGAATTTGTAGATCAATTCAACTCAGCTTGTCTAATTTTAATAAATATTTTGAATCTTAAGATACAAGATTTAGAGTATATTTTTCTGAATTGGTTTGAAATTTGACACATTCATGATTTAATAATCACATTATTATTTTACTGTCCTTGCTGCAATTTTTTTTGCATTTCAATGCATTTTCCCTTTCTCAGAATGTACCCAAACATTTATAAATGAAGGAAGATGAATTTCCATCTCCAAAAAGGCAAGCCCAAACTAATTTTGATATAGGTGTGCTACAATAAGTGGGACAAATCTGATATCTATCCACTTCTAATTATATTCACTCGAATGATAGCAAGATATGATTAAATTAGATATGGAGAGAAATTGTTGCATCATTAAAAATAAGCATGTTGATACTATGCTCGAATTGAATATGGAGATAAATTGTTGCATCATTAAAAATAGGCATGATAGTACTATTTACTCAATGTTTTGATAGCCACAGGTTTTAATCGATGGATTTATATTACAATTTGTCCCCTCACTCTTCCTGACATGTCTATCATATACTAGCAAATAATGCCACGGGTATCTTCTCTTGATTGCACAAAGTATTATATGTTGTTCCCAATAAAGAGGAATAACATGACATGCAATGTGTAGTGGAGATGGATCCACTATTGGATGGTTTATTTTCACCTGAAAGGAACCATGACGGAGAAGGATCTTAAATGAATACCTAAGAAAACTATTTAGTGGTGGCCACCTAGATTATTTGGATGCTCACATTTATTGATTTAATTAATTGATTGAGTCTGACTAATAATGGGAGAATGGAGGGTTCCTACCAACTATTTGAAAAAAATTGTGAATAGGATTTGATGTTGTGGATTTCATTGATTATTGTTTAATAGTGGGTATTATAGGAAGGCCTTGGAGCTCATTGGAGCAATAAAGAAATGACTTGAAAGGCATACTTGGTTATGGGAATTTCCTAATTGGGTTTTTGCATTAGGACTTAGTGTGTAACTTATTTTATGAAAAGCTATAGCGAAATGTAGTTTAATGTTTGATGGTGATAGAATTACATGCTTAGAACGTGAGAAAGGCTCACAATTGTAGCATAGAATGGTGAGTACAAATGCATCCATTACGTTTTGATAATGTGAGGATAGCACTGATATGGAATTGTGCATGGTGAGTTACTATTATAGAGATTTATATACATTTCAAAAGGGTTCCTTAAAATGGTTTAGTAGTGCTTAAGGATGCCATTGATCTAGGGAAAATCTAATGTCAAGAGATGCTTGTAAAATATCTAGTGCACAGGAAGAAAGGAAACCTTCTAGAAATGACCTATCATCTATGATTAGTGTAGATCAATATGCAACTCATAGTGGGCTATTGGCATATATTGTTGTTGTTGGTCACCAATAAAAAAACCCTCTTTGGAAGAAGATGATAATTATTTGGTAAGTTCATCCAATAGTTTTACTATATTGGCAATTGGAGAAAAGTTCTAGTAGAGTTTCTACCAGACTAGTCAGGGAAAGTAAATTCACAAATCAACATTGTCTCCATGAAGATATAAGGAAGCTCAATCACCACCTGTTAAAACAATCATAAAATATTACACATGCAAACGTGAACCCTATCTAATTATAATAATGGAAAGTGACAAAAAATCATGTAAATAGAAAGAGAATTGTATAGTTGCTAAATTCCAGCTTAATGGTGTTAACATAATGGAATTCAGGTAGCACCTTTCAAGACCTTCCCAAAATAGGAAAAATCCCATCCATAAATCCCAAGGGAGCCCTTAGCATCAAGTAATACTAATACAATCTAGTGAGAAGGTGTAGGCATTTTGACCTAAGGATTTGAACCCAAAAGTTCACTTTTGGACGAGAAAGGCTATAGTCCCATATTCTGCTTGGGTAATCTTTGGTACATGGAGACTTTTAATTTATAGAATAAAATGAAACAATGATATAGGACTAACCTCAACTAAAGCATAGGGAAATGCAAAGTACTTTCCTACAACCTTTTTTTTGTAGAACACAATTCTCTCTACTGGAATGAAAGGTTGCACATTTGAATAATTGTTGACTCCTAAGAATATAAATGCCCCATATAAAACCCCCAAAATGATAAAGATATCATTTTTGTTGTACGTGATATGCAGTAATGTAGTCGTTAGTATCTAAGAAGATTATATATCATACAAAATGACAACATGACAATTTTTTTTATTTTTCTATTCAAACAAAATGATTTGGGAAGTAATAGGTCATACAAAGTTAAATTCAATTACAGACATCTATATGTCTATTTTTCAAAACAAACTTACAAAGACAAAAACACGGATAAGTAGGAAGGGTATCTAATAGGCATACGGATCTAGCGAAACCCAAATGTATCCTAATTAAGAAATTGACCAAGGAATATTTTGGGTATCTTGGGAATAACATTTCACCCCGAACTCCAATTTGCGTGTTATTTATGTCAAAATAAATATATTTAAGAGATATACAACTTACCTTTTATGTGTTTTAGATTATTCCTTATGGATTTTAAGGCGTGTCCATTTTAAGGTCATTTTCACAAAAAACAAAATCTTTCAGTATATTGGTGATAACTATTCACCCTGAACTCATATTTGGGCACTCTTGGTTTCAAAAGAAATCTCTTGAAGATCTATATACCTGTGAAGTTATAGGTTTTGGAATATTCCTCACATATTTTCCAACACGCTCATTTTAGCAAAGAAATCCCAAAAAAATATCTTTTGATAGTGTTAAATGATTCTTTCTTTGGATGCCAATACTAAAATGAACGTATTGGAAAATCCACGAGGAATATTGAAAACGTTATAACATAAAAGTTTTATATATTTCCAATATATTTATTTTGACACTAATATTGCCTAAATCTTGAGGTTGAAAAGTTATGGCCAAAATACCAAAGGTGTCCAAAGATTCTTGTCAAAATATTCTTTCTGAAAAATGCCAAAAAAATGGCCTTAAAATGAACACGTGTTAAAATACATAAGGAATCAGCCAAAACACGTATAACATAAGTTTTATATATCTTCAATATATTTCTTTTGAGGCAAAGAGCACACAAATTGGATCTTGGGGTGAAAAGTTATGCCAAAGATACCACAAAGATTCTATGGTTTTTTCTTAATTAGGATACATGTTGTGAAGGGCTAGAACCTTATGGCATTATAATCGATAATTTTCCAGTAAGTCGGACATTTCTTCCACACACATGACGTGAACATTTTGAATAATGATTGTGAGTAATGGGTAGCGAAGTATAGATATTTTTCTCCCAGAGATGGAGCGTTGAGCTCTTAAATAAAGGTTTTGTTCTACCTTCATTTCCAAGAAACATAATGAAATGTTAGAATGTGATTTTGAAGTGGATATTTTTGTATCTTATATATTTTTTATAATTATAGCTATTATAAGAAGTAGGATTCTAGTGCCAAAACATTGGCAACTTTAATTCTTACTTGTGGAGGGAAGATTTTTTGTAATGCTCTGCAAAGTCTATCCCTAGACAGTGTTCGAGACCAATAGAATTAACTTCCAACATTCATGTAGTGGGTTTTATTTTCTTTTATCTTTGTTACTCCTCGAATAGCTTACGTTTTGCATGGTGAAAGTAAGAAAAATAACTCAAATATAGACACTAAATTCACAGTACTCTATTCAAAACCATACCCTTTCTAGCTATAGGATTCTGGAAAGTTGTTACCTCAAAGTATTCAACAATATTGTGAGAATTCCATCACAGTGGCTCGAAGTAAATGAATTTTTGTCCTCTTTTCATCAACAATAATTGAACCCATTATAGTAAGTCAAAAGTCACTACTTTGAAATAAATAATATAAGTTATCATAGAATCCAAATGTTGCTTTATCTCATAAAAAGATTCAAATATGTCAATGTTGGGCTAAGGAACGGTACATACAAATG
This sequence comes from Pinus taeda, assembly GCA_000404065.3. NCBI lineage: Eukaryota > Viridiplantae > Streptophyta > Pinopsida > Pinales > Pinaceae > Pinus > Pinus taeda. The sequence continues at coordinate 94,468 of APFE031030832.1, forward strand.
TCCTTCTAGTATCTATTGTATTATGAACAATTCTCATAACAATTGCAGCTACTCTAGTATCCAAACTAGAAGTGGGCTCAACCATGAAAATTATAGAAGGATTTGCAACAAGATTAACAACTATTGCTAGCCTTTTACTTTTTTCTTTTGACAATCCAATCACACCAGGCATGCCTACCAGTGCACCCCTTAAATTGTCTAATTCCACAAGTTCCATGAGCTCATCAACAAAGGCCTACAAATTGGAATCTTTTGCAAGTCAACAACTTGACAATTTGACACCATGTTGAATAAGAGAAATTGATTAGTTTTGTAGACTTACAACTTGGGTTTCTTGGTCACAACCTTCATAAGACAGAGAAATTCTGAATAAAACAACGGTTCCTAAACAATGGCGTATGGAGAATGTATATCATTCTTCTCACAATAAATAGAAATCCAATAAAAGATTTCCTGCATTTTTGGAAATCCATATATGTGGATGTCACCCTCAATATATCCTCAAATCTTCCTTCCAATTCAGACATCCATGAGAGTTGTATTCCTTGCACCACTAACCCCATCAATGTCATAGGAACACTAGGTTTGAATACACCTATAACATCTCATAGAATTTTAAATCTATCTACATTCACCCCTTGTTTTATTATTTCCTGTAGACGAATCTAGAATTAGTCAACCAAATCCATCATGTAAGAGAATCCACAAAAATTGGAAATAGTTGGATCACATAATACACCAGTCTTATGGCTCAATTACCATATAGGGGCGTATTCCAATGAAGTATTTGAAATTTTCAGAAGACATGCCTAGCGGTTTAAATTGAAAAACCTTTCCTCGCTTTGGAGCAACTCCTATTGCATCCTCCAAAGCCAACTCATTATTTCTTGCTAGATTAGCTGATCTACATTTTGGTTGCATAACCATTGAAAATTTGTTATAGAAACACCATGGAATTCATATTTTATTTAATCCCTTTATAGTTTAATATGTTCAAAAAATATGAGAAAGAGATTGTTAACATTTTTCTTACAAGTATTGTTGGCCTTTGCAGATGACAAAGAATGTGAGAAAGATCCTCTTATTGACCTTGATGGTCTTGTATTAATCCCTTAATTTATACCATTCTATTTGGATTGCATTTATTCATTATAATTTTTAGAAATGATAGCTTTAAGTTTCCCAAGATCTATGCAAAATAAAATCCCATATCATTTCATATTGGAAAATATTTGATAAACTAGAGATAAAATTAAAGGGAATGGAAGGTACGTGCATAGTGAAGCAACTCATGATTTAGATATGCAAGAGGCAAGTTAAAAAACACAATGAAGAGAAATGAAAATCCTAACAAAGCATTGACTACTATCCAATACTAATATCCTTGTGTAAAGATGTTATGACTCGTCAGCGTAGTAAGGCCCATATTTGTGGTGTAACTTGCATTCTAAAGGAAAACATACTTCCATGAAGCTAGTCAATGGATGGTTGCATAAAACCTCTTTATAGTTAAAAATACATTGGTTCTATATAATTTCATATAGTCCTTAATAAATTAAAAAGGTTGAAATCTTACAATCTTCCATCTAGGAGAAAACATCTCATTCACAAAGATTATATTCTCTGCATACATCAAAGTGGAGCACTAGTAGCCCCATATCCACCATTTTGGGATGCTATCTGCATTTAAAATCCATTAAGATGCTAATTTGATTGTAAGATGATGCTTTGTTTTTAAAAGACTAAAATCCTATTACATGATCACGATGAAAAAGTAAAGTTGTTATATGATTATAGTGACGAAGTAACTTCCTACTTGTTTAACCTTCTGGTCTTGCATTAGTTCTTCGTTGGTCTCTTAGAAATATTTTATGTTAATAAGTAGAAAGGCAAAAAAATAACTAATCTCTATGTAGAACGAATCCTCCAAGCATGAAGATGATAAGAAGAGATAAAGGTCCCCCAGTATTAGCTATCGCCATTGTTATGCAAACTCCTGCTATAAGGTGGAACAGGGATGACGCCATCTAATAAACTAGAAAGATGAGAAGAATTTGTCAAAAAAACCTACAAGGAAATATAAATACTAGTGCTAGTTAGAAGGAAATAATGCATTGAGAATTATTGAGAATTATGCTTACATCACTGAAAATGTAGACAATATTGATAAAAAAATTATTCATTGATGGTATGTGCTAGCTTCAGGGGTAAACCCAATGGTATAGTAAGTTGTCACCGCTCATATACCACCTTCCAAAAGTGACAATGGAATTCTCATTATAAAAGTAGCAATAATGAAAGACCATGTAGGGTAGAAGAGAAGATCTCACTACTTGTAGAACACAGGGAGTCTAAAAATTGTCATGGACAATTTTGCAAATCCATTGAATACGTTGGTCATGAGGCTGAAAAAGAGTGCTGCAAGGTACATATTTATATCATTTGATGTTTTATGGTGCATTTCATTCTTTAGGAATACAATGGCTCCAATGAAGGAAACAATTATAATTTGGAAACATAAATGATTCCACTAATATATCCTTTAACATTGTGCTGATGATTCTTTTCTAAGATTAACATTTTGAAATAATGTATGATTTATCTCAAATTAGACAAAATTCTAAAGTCTGAAACATCTCACCAGCACAATTTTAAATATGTAAACAAAGGAATTTCGCTTGACAAGAAGCCATTCTTTTGTGAAACAAAACTTGAAGATCTCTATTTTGGGGGATAGGATTCCTATTAAAAAAAAGGTGCTATGTGACTTATGTTCTTACCATAAGGGATTGATAACTTGTTTTCCAAATCCAAACATGCATCAAACTACTTGAATCTAAATACAAATTTCTTGATAATGACATAGTGTTAAGGTTGAATTTTGTCTTCCTAGCATTCTTGATCATTCTACATGTAACCTATAGCCATGGGATATTGGTAGGGAAATGTAAGTATAATGTACTATTATAATTAGAAAGCTTTGATTTGATGAAAGTAATAATTATTTTGAAATTTTATAGCCTAAATACCTCATGTAGGAAGTCTACAATGCCCTTTCTTTTGGGACATTTGAATCCACTACTTTCAAAAAATTCTAGCACATTCTCCCTAGGTCTATGGTAGACAATCCGACCCTCTAATAAGAGTATTATGTCATCAAAGAGATCAAATATTTTTGGTTCTGGCTACAACAAGGACATGAGAATTGTTGCATCCATGAGATGGGAAAAATGCTATAGGAATATAAATATCTGATATATGGTCATTTAAGATTTGTGCAATAAAATGTATCTATAATGGAAAAAAGTATTTATACCTTTTCAAATGGAAAAGAAGAAAAAAATTAATTTCCTTAATACAAACATTGATTTATGCATTCACTATGCTGAAAATTATGATATTTTTGTGTCGCTATTTTTGTTACAATAAGACCTTTTCTACAACTATGTTTACTCTTATGGCAGAGCATAGAAAACTATATCTTGAGAATAACCCAAGTCACTAATAGACATAATTCAAGATTCATGACATATGGTGGTGCACCAAGAAACTAAACATTTGTCTCAATTCACAAGTATTATCCATGAGAAAATTTGTTGAAGTGCAAGTGTCCTCCAAAGTAGAAAGAATTCAAGGACTTTACATAAAGGGGATATGATTGCAATGGTATGTACAATGACTATAATGGATCTTCTTTAGTGACATAAAAAATAATATATCAAAATGGGGTGGAGCTAAAAAGTTTGGAAATATTTAGGGAACAATTTAAATGACCAACATAGTTGATCTTAATAAGGTTGATAACCTCAAAATTTTCTTTCATTACAGGGTAATTTCATTAAAAAGGAAGTTAAATTTCATCACCATTTACAACAATACCATTCCAATTGACTTTATAAAATGTAAATATAAGGAGAGTGTCAAGATATACTTCTCTTATAAATATTTGCTCAATCACATAGAAAACTAAGTGATTTTATTAATCACATAGGAAATTTTAAGTTGATATTATTTGAAAGAAAGACATAATGACAAGACTCCATGAGATGTTTAGGGGTTATGCACTACAAAGGACTAGAAAATAAATCTATCTAGTTTACACATTTGGACTTCGAAATATAGTTTGAATCACCATACATAAACAATCTATGAATTAAAGAAAGACCTAGAAGGGCAACAATAAGTTCATGACTCAAAATCAAAGCAGAATAAATAAAAGTCCAAGTTAAGAAAAAAAGGTTGTTGAGACTCTATCAAGAAGATTAGGAAAGACATATAAGGTCAACAATAAGTTTTCAACTCATAATTACATTAGGGTAAATTATAAGTGGAAAACTAAGAAAAAGGAAAATTGATGCTAACATGAAAATTGAGGGATATCTTTCAAGAGAAGCGTAGATAAAAAAAAAAATAGAAATTAACATACATTAATAATAGGGAGAACCTCCCCCCAAAACTTAAAAACTTCCAACTAATATAGACCCTACAAATATAAAGTATAACATATTATTTGCACTCAATTTTTTTCTATGAAAAACATTTTCCCAATCAACGGACACTTCATGTTTTGGGGCACTTTGTAGAGAGGGAAGTTAAGTTTCTATTCAATGAGTATTTGATATCTAGGATAGCACTTATACATCATTTTTAGATTATATAGAGGCCTTGTAAATATCAGGAATCACAAAATTAGTTCATAGAAAACCATCCTGCATGGAAAGCCAAGTCAAATTTTCTTAGTGATTGAAATGGAATGCGAAAGAAAGGAGAGGTTGAACGCTAGTAATAAATATAAAATCAAGGAGTTTCCATCATTTAGGGATGTAAAAAGTACTTGCAGATGAAAGTGAAAAAATATCTCCTTTACACTAATAACGGTGTCATTGGGTTCAATATTCAATACTGATAATGTATCTCGAATAAATTATTTTTTTAAATAGATGCATCATGAGTTGGGAATAGTTAGTAAGAGAAATTGCTATGTTTCCTATTAGGCTATTACCCATAGGTGTGGGTCTTGCATATGAAAACGTTTGGCACCAAAATTTGATGGAATTGGTCCACTTAGTTTGTTCTAGTTCAAGCCCATTCATTTGAGTAAAGTGCAGTTAGAGAGTGAAGCAGGAATGGGAACATACATGTTTTTCTCACCTAAGACAATCTTAGCCAAAGGAGGGGTTTACCCTAAAATTGAGGGTACATTAATTAGAGATTGTTTAACCTTAGGTCAAGCATTTTAAATTTTGTGAGAAAAGATAACTCTTTACTAATGCTTCCACCCAAGTGGTTCAAAGAGAAAGACAAAATTGTTAAATTGCAACAACCACCTATAATAGTTGGAATAAGACCTTGCAATTTATTTCTATAAATCCAGAGCTCCCTTAGGCCAACAAGGCCTCCCAACTCTAGGGTAATATGACCATGAAAATGATTGTTTGAAATATCAGTTACTTCAAGGAAAAAAATATTGGAAAAAACTAAGAGAAAGGAGCATGTATACTCATACTTGAAATATTGACACCAACCACTCTTTGGTTCCATGAACTACACTCAGCCCATGTCCACTTACATAAAATTATGTGGGTATTTTAATTTTGTAATTTATTTAATGGATCATATATGAATGCTTTCTTGAAGGAAATTAATGCATGTTGATCAATGGCATTTCTAGTTAAGGATTGGGTCATTGAATATGAAAACAAGAATGCCACAAGTATGATTTGTATCATTAGTGCATGAATTTTGTGAGTGGAAAATGTTTCCCTTGAATTGGGTGCACTGGTCGTTTTCATGAATAAGAGGATGCTCACGATGACCATGAACAAAGGGTTTGGGATGTGTTTCAGGGTCATCAATAAGCACCCAGTTATATTTAGATGAAATTGTGTAAAACCCAGTCTATAGATCATTAAATTCTATTTATCATGGTGTTCAGTGCTATCTATGGTTAGATCCATGGAATATATTTGATTGTGGAGGTTCCAAACATAAATTAAAGGACTTAAGATCCCAACAACACAATATACAAGAGGGAAAAAGGGGGTCTAATACCTAGCTAGACAAAAAATGTTTTCACAACAAGGAGGGCATTGAAGTAACCTGACCCCCTCATCTAATAATTTTTTCATATGAAAACACAAAACAAAATATTGAAATCACAAATCAAAAAATTATTTAAGTTGTAACCCATATCCTTAATATGTCAAAGAGCAATATGCAATATTTCAAACCTTGTATACCAAAAAGGGAAAAAAATAGAGAAGGTGAAAATTACCTTATGAGCAATATGGATTTGAAAACTTGGAAGTGGATGCAATCTAATCGATCTTACGAACATATAAACCTGATTAGGCTTCTACCCTTTCTAGAAAGTTTGAAACCCATAAAGAGAAAATTTAATGAACAATACTTTATACAAAAAATTCTTACTTTACAACTTTATAATACTTCCGACATGTAGTAACTGCAAAAATGTTCAAAATGGACTCAAATATTCACAAGAAAACATGACAATAATGAAATATGCCTTTGAATTTTGCGAGTGAATAAGTTGCAGATCTAGAAAGCAAAATATACACAAATTGTCCTTTGAACACAAAACTTCATATGAATAGATTTTAACAGAAAATTACATTCATAAATGTTATACCCCTTCTTAGTTGCACAACATAAAACCAACATAAATTTTCTATATGTACCTCCTAAGTTTGTAGTTCAAAATTAACCTACAGAGAAGCTACATTTTTTTGGGTTATAATCATCAATTGTCACAATTGGCTCTCATCCAAACCACACTTAAAAATGTGTAGAACTAAGCTACATCGCAACTTCAAGCTTAGCCTCAACAACTTCCAGCGTTGGATTTGTTTCACCACCCACATTTGTTTCCTTTGGTTTCCCACCAAGTCATATCTCAAGCTCCTCAGCCAGACAACCATTTCACAAAAACTCAAGAAAATAATTTTTGGCCTCCTAAACTCTCCCTTAATTGCCAAGCCCCTCTATCATTACATCATATGTTGTAACTTCATCCTTTTTTACTCCTTCCACCATAGCTTGGATGAGCTTCTGAGATTCCTCTGAATTTTCTTTGCATAAAACCCCAAGCCATTTATTATAAATAAATAACATTTGGTTTAAAGAAAAATTAAATCACTCTGCCAAAGATATTTAAGGCTTCTTCCAATTTATGTGTGGTCACCCACCAGGACATTAATGAGCTCAAGGAGATTCAAGTTCCTATTGGTCATAGCCTCCCTCCAAGAATAGTCACAATTATGTTGCAGAGTGTTCAAGGGTGGCTCGATGTAGAGCTTCTTCTTGTGGCGACACCTATTAGCTGTTTTACCACATGCATTGTCACCATTATCATCATGCCCACATGCATGTTGTCACGAATAATGGTGATGATGGTCTACCCTACATCGTGCATATGGGTGAGAAGGAATGGGTAGTAAAATATTTGATCAACCTCCTGTATGCCGCACGACTCATTTGATTTATCTCCTACAATGTGAGCTAAAAAAGAGAAAGAAAACCCTGAAACACGGTACTAAAAATCCTCGACCACTCAAACCCAAGGACTTAATAGGATCTTATACAATAAGATCAAGTCATACAGTTTTCAAAAAGGAATTGTTCAGACAAAACTATAATTTTAGGACAAAATGATACTTTTATCTTAAATAAATGTCTTATATAACCCTTTACTGTAGTAGTGATAATTGACTATATATGTCTCTGCACAGTATATACATTCCTCTTTGTATGTAATTTCTTGTTGTTATACCTCTAAATCCACTCACCAACAAGCCATTGTAATTTATTTCTCTTTATTTATGTGGCTGGTTCTAAATGAAAACATCAAAACAAGCTCATCTCATGATTAACCATTGTCTTAAACACACACATTCAGAAATACACTGGAAATAAGGCCAAACAAAGTGATTTTTCCATATTCATTTCGTTGGTTGCAAACTCTAGGTATGACAACTCACTGAAACTCCTCCCTATGCATTGATGATGGTGAGGATTACCACAAATTCCATCAATTGAGTCTCTTCACGGGCTCCTACAAAAGATAATAAGTTGTTTATTACCTGTTAACTAAGAAATCTGCTACAAAAAAAAAATCCCCATACTACTCTTCTCCTTCCCTCTCACAACATTGATTTCCAAATATAAACCTAATTACTTGGAACAAATAAAATCATAAAATTGTTATATATGTATGAAAATTGTAGCTACTATTTGACAATAATAGTTGCATGCATAGGTTGTAGAAGTCTACATTAGAAGAAAATTTATGTGTAAGTTAGCATGATGGTCATGCAAACCCTTGAAGAACTTCTTAATGAGCGACTTCTAATAATAATTCCTAAACCTATGAAATATATGCTAATCCCATGCATACATCTCTATAATATGAGGTTTTGATCACCATAATCCACTCAAAATGGAATATTACAGTGCTAGTATCATCATAAGAGGGACCTACTATTTTCGAATGACATGCATCTAATCCGCTGAAGAGTGTTATCACGCAATGTTGATTACCAATAAGAAAACCTTCACTATCCTTTAATTTTGGTCTCAAAATATCATGCAAATCATAATACTCTATCAAATCCCTCCCGATCAAGCTGCACACATAGTAGTTTTGATGAAAATAAGAGAGTGAATTGTTTGGATTACATAGTTTTTTTCTCTTCTAAAAACCTTTGGAAGTCGTCCTTATGTTAGCGCTATTTACCACACCATAGCTATCATTCCCAGTAATATCAACCAGAAATGGCATCCATTTTCCAAAGGAGTACATGCATGCATGGTGATTTAGGCTCAAGAAAGCAGACACCTTAGATACTTGTGGGAGTAAAGTTTTGAAGTCCAAGAGAACTTGCTGATGTTGATGCTAACAAAAAAAAATTCAAGCTAACAAAAACAAAAAATCACTTTACCGTACCCCATTCTCATAACCGAATGAGGAGAGTTGGGTAACATAGTAACTACCTTAGGTAAATTAAGGGGGTGTGTTATAGGAAACTCCATGGAAGATCTAGAATCCATAGGGAAACATCTCTCTAGCTTTGTTCATACTCTAAAACTACCTTTTGAATTCCACCCAGTTGCAGAGAAACTTGGGAAATTGGATCATGTTGCTCTTCATGTAAGAAGTGGTGATGGCTTATCAGTTAATTAGATTCATAATTCTATCTATGAAATTACAAGATTAGACACATGCATTTTTGCTTTACTACAAAGGTTAAATAGTAAAGTCATAACTATGGTAGAACAATACCTAAATATAATGGGTCCTTTCTTGAACCACTTTGTTAGAACCTTACAATATTATTCTGCAATATTTGATGCTCTTGGCATGGTTTTTAATGAAGAACAACATGGAGAGGTATACATTAGAGAAAAAACTATTTTCACGTGAAATAAGGAACATTCTTTCTATTAAAGGACTCGCTAGGATAGGAAATCACGAGTTCCAAAATTGGAGAACGCACATGTAAAATTGTGGATTTCAACAAATATCAGAGAGGGAATGCTTTTGTTTAGATAGATATTTTATTGAACATGTTTTTTCTGTGAAGGATATTCACTTAAAAGAGACAATAGATCAGAAAAACTACATATTACCTAGTGAATTCACTATCTCACAACAAGTTAGAGAACCCGTGGACCATATTTTTTTTTAAAGAAAACTAATTAGTTAAAGTGTCTATTGCACAAAAAATTAAGAATCAGAACATACACGATTCAATAATTTTGTTTTGGTATTGATGTGACTTGATGGGAGGGCCAGAAAAATGATAGACATGCAAGTCTTTGTTTTCAAAATATGTAGGAATAGTTTTAGGATAGTGAATTGGTGAGGATTTTTTTCTTTCCAAACATGTAGGAATGGGTGTAAGAGATTGAATTGGTATGAGTAGATAACTTATTATGTGTATTCTACCACATCTTAGGAAGATAAATTATTGTTGTGCAATAAGACTCATTATTTCTATTTGCGTGAACCCTGATTTCTAGAAAAAAAAAAAGTTAACACACCATGCACCTGTGCATTGAGTTTCACAGAAATCCCACATAATATTTAGATTATTCTTCAATGATTATTTTGGATGGTGGTCACCGGTTCCTCAAATCAATGCATTGATCATTGAAGACACAATTGTCATGGTTGTGGCATCCAATTTGATTTTTCTCATTTTTGGAAGCCCAAGATACAGAGTGGGCACTACTGTACAAAGGAATAAGGTTTATTCCAAAATGAAATCCTCATGGCGCTTAGTGAACCAAAAAATATCAACTTATTCCTCTTCCATGAAGGATGTGGACACAATTCCATAGGTTAGATCAGAGGATGGGATCATTCATTCGCTAGATCATGGTTTTATTCTTAATTACAACTTTCATGCTCCTAACAATAATTTATAGTTCATTCAATGGTTTAGTTGGTCAATATACTCAACTTGGGTAGGGCTTTGGATAATGTGAGATGTTGGGAGGTCATGCAGCGAGTAAAAAAATCGATGGATAATAGTCACTAGGTCTTAATGGAATTGAAGCACCTTACACACCCTACAATAATTGAATTTAGTTGATTTTTCATTGTAATGTGTAAATATATTAATAATACATTAAAAGACAGGTATAAGAAACTACATCAAATGGATTTCCCTAGGACTTCTTCAAGGTATAGTCTACTAGTTACAAACAATATTAAAATTAATCTCTCTATGGTCATTACTATTTCCATGTCCAATATGGATTTAAATTTTTACATTCATCTCAAAAATCATATAGATGGACACGCTGCAAATAAAATAGGAAGCATTGTGTTGGGGAATTAGGTTTTAAAAATAGAATATAATGCTACGCACTTTTTGGCTCTTACATTTTGAAAATATGATTGAACATAATGATGAGTGCCATGGTGAAGGTTTGATTAATTACAGGCTACACCACTAGGATGTGTACATTGTCTCCTAACACGATATTTGATGTTTCTTGTTTTCGTGTTGCCTACACCATAAAGACATTAATTATCAATTGAAATTAATTCTATTGTAGTTGTTTTCTAGAATATTTTAGGTATAGGAGTGAATCCAATTATTTGAGGTAGCTCCTATGCTTTGGATTTGAAAATAATCTCAAAATATGTAATAGAGATAAAAATTACCTTTTGCTTTTAACATTTAGAATAATTAAGTTATATTGGATGAGAAGAAACCTTAGCTACAATTTCTCTAGAGGAATAAAAGGCTATGAATGAGGACCTTGTTTTGCACATGGATCCCTCAATTTGATAAAGCCAAAGCTTCTTCTTCTTCCCCTATAATTGGTTTAACACTACAATTATAGAAGGTGTGATCGACATGGGTCTCTAGGAATACTTTATAACACTAAAATATAGCTTAATCCTAGTCCCATGGCCATATCCTCTAAATGCTTCCCATGTATCCTTAAAAGTCAATCTCTAGTGTAACCAAACAACTAATTGATATAGCCAAATCTATGAAATATATTTGATGAAGGTGCAAGAAATTGTAATATTTAAATTAATTGTGCCTTGTGGCACAATGTGAGCACAATGTTCCCCACAACATCCATGAGAAACAGTTGGTGTTTGGGATGAGATGCATAATTAGCAACTCTCATGACCACATTTGATATGAATCAAAGGATGTGAAGCCACTGCCTTTGAAGAGGAGAGATTTTTTCTAGATGGTGAAGGTAGGGGGATGGGGAGAGTTCAGTTCATAAGTTTTATCGTCATGGCTAATGGAAATTGAAATTCCTTTGGGAGAGGAGGAGTTGTGATGATGCACCTGAGGCATTTTTAAAGGTCCAGAGAAAATGCATGAAACGTCAAATATAAAAAAATTCAAATCGAAGTTATAAATATTAGTGGTTTTGAAAATACTTTCAAGTTTTTAATCCTAAAAAAATATATATATTAAGCAATTGCTTAAAAAAACCTTAGCCTAGGACAAAGGAAATATGATTTATTGCCTATATAAAAATTCTTGCATTCTTAGTGAGCATTGATACTAGAAAATCAAGTGTTTCTTTTTTCTGTGATACCTCCACCCAAAGACCTTGAAGGGGTTTCCAGTTAGAAATCATCATATAGAAAAAATTATAACAAAAACCCTGTACAAGGTTAACTATTCAGTAATAGAGCAAGTGAATGGAAAATGAAGTAGTATTTACCTGGTAGAAATTATCCATAGCCTGGGAAAGGAATGGCAATATTAGAGAAGGGTTCCTTCTATCTGCATTGTTTTGACTGAAACTTGAGAACATTTTGAGCATAGAAACCAACATCTTACCAGTATATCGAAGGAACCCTCTGTTTAATTTTTAATTAGAAACACGAAGAGATTATAATTAATAAAATCCCACTAAAGGAAACAATCAAATGTAACCAAAATACTATTCTTACTAGAGATATCATAGGGTTGAATCTAAGGGGTGGTTGTATTTTTAAATTCTTGGGCAACGAAGCCCTAACGGGTTAGCAAAGAGCAGATGACATTATATCAATAAAATATTATTCAGAGGGTAATGAAATAGATATTTTTTTTTTTTAAACCTTAAGAAAAACTCAAAAAACTTTGAAAACCCCATTGATGCCCATTTGTTGCTCTTTTTTTAAAACTCCATGGCATTGAAGCCAACACTTGTGGTGGATTCCATTAGTATTAGTTTCACTTTGGAAAATTGAAGAACATAAAATCATTATTGGGCCCTCTCCTTCATGTCATTCGTAGGGTGAGAGAGAAAGAACTATTTAGGATTCCTATCTGGTGTCCCTTACATGTTGATGAGGTCATTTTTAGCCATCAATAGGTTCTCATTCAAATACTTAACTCTTTTATTGCACTCAGACTACCATAAATGATTGCAAAATAGTAGACTGTACCCTCAATAATTGGATAGCGTGTAGCCTAAGTTGTGTGGAACCTAGCTTCCTCAACCTATTTATTTGGATTACCTCCCACTATGTCAACCACCTTATCTAGCTTGCCTCCCACCACCTCTACCTCCCATAGTGGGCGAGTTCACGTAATATAATTCAACAATGAAGTAACATGATAATTGAGCCCGCTCATGAAGGTAAGAAGGATTATTTTCTTTTGTCATAATTTAAGACATTTACATATGACTTGAGCCTGTCATATGAGCGTAATTTTTTTCCCTTTTGTCTTAATTGTTTTTCTTATTGTTTATTATCTAGGACACAATTTGTAAATGATCAATATTTATGTATATGTATATGTTTGTGATAAATTTGATCATTTGAAATTAAATGAATTTCCTATATAAATATTATTATCGAAAATGATCAATGTTAATATTTGGGTGAAATCATGAAGATGGGTTACACTTTTGGGCCAAATGTGGCAATGAAATTTCAATTTTTCCTCTATTATCGAACTGCACCACTTAAATTCATATAAGAATTATGAATTTGGATTGAAAGTAAAAAGACAATATGTGGAGAATGATGTTGTTTTCGTAATGATATTTTTTTGAAAAATGTTTAGTGTTGGCTAATATCTCAATTTTACATTAAATGTAATATATGTCCTTGTAAATTTTCCCAAAACTTAAGAGGTATGTGTGTCTTCACGTAGCATAGCTTAGTCTAAAATTGTATAATATATATATATATATATATATACAAGCAAGATCTAAACTGGGAGAACTAAGTTTTTCATATTATTATTATTATTAATTTTTAATGCGAAATTATATTTTTTATTATTTTTCGAAGTTGGTGAAGTAATATTTCAATTTCATTTTGGAGACACATGTGTTCACACCATTTTTTTTTCAACTCTTTAAATAAATTGAAAAACCAAGAGTACCCTTTTGGAGAGGACTCGTAAACAAAAATAGTGGTATTTTTTGAAATTTTTTCGTTGTGTATATGTTATGTTATTGATTTTTTATTCAACCCCTTTGAAGCTATCCAAAAAAATTTCAATTGTTGTGTTTAAAATAAATTAGATGAAAAATATCATACCAATTCAAAAGTGTCAAATTCATATGCCATTGGATAGAGGATTCTTTCATGAATCTAATGTGATCGACTCTACCATTTAAGGACAATTTCTGCCCTCAATCTGATAGGGTACAAAATGGGGTTGCAAAGAAATCTATAGAAAAAGAACTGAAACGGTAATTTTTAGGACTTCAAGAGCTCGATTGAGTGCTTTAAACACTCGATAAAGTGCTTAAATTCAAATTTCAAATTTCTCAATTGTGTTAAAGTAACCCTCGATTGAGCCGCATATGTGGTTAACCAGCAACTCGATCGAGCCATTAAAAAGCTAACCCACCAGTGCCATTAATAAATTTTGTTAATCGTAAATCATACAGCTCAAGGGATCGATTGAGCCTCTACTGTCAACAAATAGTTTAGTTTCTAAATTCAATTGTGAAAAAAAAACATTCTTTCACAAAGAAATGTCAGAGCATGGAAATTACACAAAGATTCACAACAAACATGGAGAATTGGAGATTTAGATCTAGAAAAGGAAATAAAATGGTGTCCACAGAGGAAATAAGAGAGAAAGCTAGAGAAAGGATGACAAAAATATGTCAGACACTGACAAAGTAAGAAGTTCATGCAAATACAAGTAATTCAAATTGTCTCACTTCTCATATTACTTGTTCCATATTGTATGCATTAAGAAATATGATTGAAAACCATAAAAAAATGGAGAATTAAAAAATAAAACTAAGATGAAATAAGGATTGAAAGTAATACCATGTAATTAAAAAATGAGATGTAACAACAACTAAAGAAAACCACTTGAAGCCATACAAATGATTGAAAATCACTTGAAACCATGCAAATTATTGAAAACTATTTGAAACCATGATTTATTGGAAATTTTTTAAACCACTTGAATTCATGCAAATTATGAACCACCTTTGAATTGTAATGGTTTAAGATAACCCACAAAAACTATGTGATTTAACCAAAGAAAACCATTGGAACATAATTTCCATACATTATTTACATGAATTACAATTCATGGTAGTTTATTTACAAGAGGGATTAACAAAAATGGTTGTCACATAGGTGCTCCAAAAACCATAAAATTAGTTTGATTAATGTTTGATATCCAAAGTAGGAGTTAAAAGAGAGAAAATGTGGCAATAGCTACTAGGAGCAAGCATATCCCTACTTCCAATGTGCATGAATTGATAAGACATTCTTTTGTTAAACTTATATTTAACAATATTAAACTTTCATAACTTTCATCATTATATATAAAATTTAATGGTTTTTGAATCCTAAATGATGATCCCTATCGTTGAAAACCTCACAAGTTTCTTCTTTCTATTCTCACATGAGGGTTTAGAAAGAACAAGTTTTTTAAAGACATACAAAGTGTAGTGGACATTCATGCTTGCACAAAAAGGAGTGTATTATTGGATATAACTATAATACTCCATGGAAGACTAATGTGATTAATAAATATTAAATTCATAAATAATAAATGCAAAATAAATAAACTAGCATGCATGTATTGATGATATGCTAGAAATGTTTACAATGTTAATATTCTTAGACTATGGCAATCTGATGTCGATTAAATTCATCTACTTGTTTCTCAACATATGTAATCGTGATATATATTGAAAAATATGGTTCAAAAGTAAAAATAGTTCATTATTTTTAACTATGTAAAGATTTGATGAAAATAATTGAAAACATAAAAGACATTGGATATCCATATTTGCACATGCATAAAAAAGGTTCCTTGTAGAAACATATGGTTTTTTAAATCCTCTTACCCCTCCTTGTGCCCTACTTGATTTTCGTGCTAAAATTTCAATGTACACTCTCCAAAAAAAACACTCAAATCATTTGTGCTCCTATTCACCATAAATGATAACAATATACAATCATTTTTTATAAGACATTGAAGCATATTACTTATTCTCTAAATCCATTAAAACCTCTATCTCTTGATTTCTTTTTGTTTTCTTATAAAAATTTTCATTGTCCTTCTCATTCCACATTTCTTCCACCTTTTATTTGGAATTGTGAAATTATCTATAGTTATGATAAGTTCTTCCTTTAAGAAAGATATTCTTACTATTGTTATATGGTAATTTTAGTTACAAGTTTTAAAACATTAACTGATA
Organism: Pinus taeda; assembly: GCA_000404065.3. Taxonomy (NCBI): domain Eukaryota; kingdom Viridiplantae; phylum Streptophyta; class Pinopsida; order Pinales; family Pinaceae; genus Pinus; species Pinus taeda. The sequence continues at coordinate 110,650 of APFE031030832.1, forward strand.
TGGTTCTTCTAATGAAGACATTGTTTTCTGACTAATATGATTTTGTATAGTAGGTTTTCAAATATATCTACTTAAAAATTAGTTGAATAGGTTCGTTAATGTATCATGGAATGTGTATTTATGTATTGTATGATTTTTTAGTCACAATTTATCTTATATAGTTGATTAAATTTGTATTAATTTATAGATATATATATTTTGTTTTATCTCATGAAATAAATTTAGCCCTTCAATTTGGTAATCACTAGCTTGATTTTTCAAGAATATCCCATTCTCTCAAATTCAAAATATCTGTCACATCATTAAGTTCCTTAAGTAATATTTCCCTCCAAAAAATGTACATTTAGAAGTTTCCTATATAAGAATTTAAACTTAGTTTCTATTAGTAGATTTAGTTCAACAACCTTGCAAATTATTATACAAACGCATAGATTTAAATAATTGGCATTGGATTTAAATAATTGAAATGTTTGGTATATGATATATATGAACAAAAATATAATACTTTCCTTGTTACAATAAGAATCTATTGACGGTGATGGACCCACCAACATTCAGGGGATCTCCCTGGTATGAAGTCCCAACTAGACCTCACACCATTTGGCGTAGGACTCCCATCCAGTAGGATGGGCCAGTTGCCATTATCTTAATGGTTTGTATTAGATCTTGCTTGTCAGCACATGAGAGCAGTTTTCTTTGTCTTTGAACAATGAGGTTCACGTGCCTAGCAAGTGCTTAGTGTTACTTGTGTCAAGGTTCTTTCACTGCAAAGGGATAGGGTTAAAGTAAGTCTTAGGTCGAAAGGGAATAGTCCCAACTATGTTAGAGACACACAACAAAACAAGACATGTGCAACTTCTGGTGGAGTAGTACACACAGATGTGGCAGTCACAAACACACAGTGAACACATATCACGTACAACACCCAACGAAATAGTCCAAACAAATGCGACATTTGTTATAACAAATTTATGAGAATGATTATGTCGAGTGTCTGACGGAGTAGTCCAGATGGGCGGGACAAAATTAACAACTGATACAACAAATTTTCAAAAGCATATGTACTAGAACAACCAAAATAGTTCAACTGTCTTAATACAAGTTAAAGGAACATGCATTACAAGCGTCCAAAGAATACTCTTACAAATGAATACAATACATGTGTGAAAATGTGTTGGCCTGTTATTAGGCTTCTAAATTAATTGAAAGTTCCAAGACACATTAGTACACCATACATCACTAACCCCGATAGCGGGGCGTTGGAGCCACTACTCTCTCCTCAAAGAAAATACTATAGACTCTCAAGGTTATGTGGGAGGAGGCAAGGTGAAAAGTATTTTGCATGTAAAAATCAGGGGTGTATATAGCCAAGGGTGAAACTCACCCTTGTGAGTGTTTGACTTCCCTCACGACTATTTGACTTACAGGACTCTTCAACTTTACACGACTCTACAAATTTACATGTGGGTCTCTTGGACTTCCACATTACATTACATTGATTACAACAGTATGGCCCATAGTAGTGATGTGGCCGAGATGACTCATGACATGATTCAACATGACAACATTTGTATGTTCATGTTAATGGTGGTGTCCATGTCAAGCCACAGTGTTGTTGAGTGATGAGTGTGATCTTAGTGTATCATGGATTCACCTTCAAATAGAGAGGTGCACAAAGTCTTGAATGTTCTTGGTGTTAACTTGATGTTGCACGTGCACGTATCTCGTTCGATGGTACTTGACATGCTTTATGTGTGCATCCGTTTGCAAATAAGTCTCCTAGCATGCGCTCCTTGTTCATCATGTTCATCATCGTGCCATGTATCATTTATGTACCTGTATGCGTGATCACTCATGACGATATGACATCAAATCTAGAAATCGCCTATTCTACCATGATGCATCATCTTTCGTTTTTAGGTGCAGATGACTGGGAGAGAGGGCAAGGCTCTAAGATTGCATAGAGCACATTTCAGGCTGAGATGTGGGCTTCAGGGCAATATCAATCAAAATTACATAGAGGACACTGGGAGGATGATATGAGCAGTTTGGAACAATAGTAACCATTTGTGGGATATGGCTCAGCTACAGGCATAACTATGAAAATTTTCCAGGGAGGTAGTACAGGCGTAAGGAAGGACACTAGCAGTGAAAACTATGCAGATTCTCTGGGGAGACTGACAGTGGGTTGTAGGAGCTTGCTAGCCAGAATTGCATAGAATTGGGAGGCTGGCCTGGAGGAGATGTCTACGTAATTTTTGGGCTGAGTGGGGTGTTGGGAAGCTAGAGGATAGCCCAAGAAAACTGCGTAGTTTTCAGGAGGAATAATAGCCAACTTACAAAGTGACTTGCTGACAGAACTTCACAAATTTTGGCGACAATGTAGTGATAGTCACCGGGTGCTTATCCTTCATGTCTATGCAATTTATTCAGTTAGCAGAGGCGGGCATGCTATCAGCTTCTACGTAATGTTTTGGAGGAGTGAATTTGGGGGTCACTGCCTGGTCAAACTCTCCGGTTCACCAGTGGGAGGCTTTATCGATTTTCTTGCGGACAATGCAGATTGAGATGGATGGCTGAGCAACTTCTGCGTTGTTTTGGGTGACATTCAATCGGGTTAATTCCAAGATTATGTAGTGTAGACTGTTTGGGAGGCATCCTCAAGGTCTGTGCAATTCTGGGCAACAATACATGATCACTGAGGCTTAAGACTGTGCAGTGCAGCTCAGTGGAGGTTTAGATGATGGAGGGTGGTTCGATCGACATACTTTAAGAAAAATGGTTAAGTGTGTGAGTGAGTGAACTCGTGAATACATGACCTTGCTAACACACACTCAACATGACTTGATAACAAGACACCTCAAACCAAAAAGACAACATATTCTCAGTGTGACTAACTACGGGATTGTCTAATGGTGAAAGCGACAAGTGTGACACTTTAGATAGACCTTTGGATGACCTTGATGACACTTGCGCGAAAATTCTTACAACATCATGTGTGAGTGTGATAGATGTTTACATAGCGAAAAAAGCTCAAACAAAAACCATCAACATCACCAAAACAAGGTCACAAGCATGACATAGTAATCAACATGCCGAAGATGACAGTTGGTCAAACAAGTGAAAAGAAGGCAAGACATGTAGAGGAAACACATGAGATGAATTTTTTTGTGTTTGTGCACATGCGTGTTACTGAGGAAAAGATGATATGACAATGACAAACAATACTGCAAACTCGACTAAGAGGTGTACCTCGAAAAGTGTTCTTTACTTTCCATACTTACCGTTGAGATGATCATGCATCTGATAGAGTTTGCATGTGGTCCTGATCTTTTCCATTACTTGGTATCTTGGTCCTTCTCCTCAACTCCTTGGGAGTGATCTCAACATGTCACCTTTTCCTGTAGTCACTAGGAGATGGATCAGCGCGGTTTCAGTGGGAAATGACTGCTACCGGGATGAGACCCTAGGAGGCCCATTTATGTAGTTTCTGCATGCAAGACCGACAGGACAACTTGGACAACACTACATATTTTTGAGGCACCAGGCATTGCTATGGGATGTGGGTCCTAGGAGGACACCTCTACACAGTTTCTGAATGGAGGGAAAATGGACTGCTCTGCACATATTTGGAGAGCAGTGTTGGCTACTTGACTACTCTGAGCATTTCTGGAGAGCAATGTTGGTTGGGGTCTCTATAGGTTGCGGGGTTTTAGCAAGCATGGGAGGAAGCTTGATGGTTGTAGAAGCAAAGTGCAAAGTTTTTGGAAGATGAATGAGGCTAGTTTGCTTGGGAAATGGTTAAGTGTGAGATCAGTGACATAGATGTAAATAGTGATAGGACTTGACTGTGATTGCACACATACACTTAGTGACACAACATAGACCATTCCAAATGCATAAGACATACTTTCATTGATGCAAAAACCTTCGTGAAAAAAGTGTGTGAAGTGAGTGTGAAACATGTCTATGTGATGACAACCACTCATATGCACACAATTCCCTTGATGCAAAACAACATTTCTTTTACATGAAAAACAATGACCCCTATGCCCAAGATGACACATGTTGCATAAATATGTGAACATGAACAACTCTTAAGGTCAAGGAGGGGAGCTTCAAATCATCAAATTACTAACAAGTGACCAAGGATGATCAATCGTAGGATCCAAGGTAGGCTCCAAAATTTTCAAGCCAGCTAAAATTTTGGAAGGTGGTTGTAGCTGCTATAACATTGGCGACACACAGGTATAACTCCAGCTCTCTGTATGGACCTTGTTTTGTGAAAAGCGAGTCTAACCCTTTTGGAAGTATTTTTTGATTCCTTGATTGTGATGGCTTCTACCCTAGCTTGTGTGAAAGATGTAGTCCCTACCATTCTCTTGATCGGTCAGCATACATTCCAAGCCAAGTCAGCCTAGTTGTTGCGATTGGGGATGAGGGGTATATTGATGCACAAGTAATCTAATTGTCAGAGTTTAAGTTTCATCTCTAGTGTTGTTGCATTGCTAGCAAGCCTGGAGAGTACCCCGGTGGAGTCATACAGGAACACAAGCATCGTTCCACTGCCAATGAGCCTGGTCAGTACCTCGGCAGAGTTACTTCCATTGCCTCTCTGCACAGGGAGCCGTTCTCTTATTTCACCTTATTCATTTTTCATTTTTTAAAAGAACTGTGCATAAGCACTTATTTATTTTAGAGGTGAAAGAGGGATCCTAACTTATTGAGAGCATAAGAGGTTTTTCCTTCAGAGAAGTATGTTATGTATACCTATGAAATACCTGTTAAGGTTTTCCCCCTCACCTTACTCTACTTGACCGAGTTGACAAGGATTAACACAAAAGAACCAACTAGAGTAGGTAGTACTAGTTAACAATGCAATCGTTGTGTTTTCACCAAGACTCACTCTGAACTAAACGTATTTTCCATCAAGGCATCAGCGACTGAAGATAACAAATTGCTCATAAAGAGAGAGAAAAATAGATAACCAAATGTTGATAGCCATACAAGTCCTATTAGATTTTATTGGCTTGTATCGAGAGATAAACACAGCTTCATGAGAGGCCAACCTATGAGCGCAAGAAAGAAAAAAAGAAAAAGAAGACATAAAGAGAAAGAAAAACAAGTAAGCAACGCAAGCAAGCGAGCGAACCAAAGCAAGTAAGAAATAAAAAAGACACGCAAACGAAAAAGAAAAGAAAAGCAAGAAGCAAAGACTACTCCTAATCCTACGCTAAATAGTGCATGGGCCTACTTACGTGAAGTGATATTTTCAATGCAGCCACCGACACATTGGCTAGCCCATATTGGCAAAGGCATGAAAAATACACATGTAAACCAGTCAACAAGAAATATTTAATAATGAAGACCAACATGCCCCGAGTTATAAAACATCCACAAAAAAGAAAAGAGTGAATGCACAAGACAAACATTCTGTGGACTTATCATGGTGCTGTGACACACTGTGTGCAGATGATAAACATGCACACTCTCCTGACTGTGATAGACAAGAAAGCTTGAGAAAGAGAGATAAATTATGCCTTGAAATTGTGCTTTCCATGTATGATTTCTCCAATGCATGAGTGATGGGATCGTGTGATTTGAGTGGATGAAGTGAATCAGTGTGTTGGATTGATCTTTAGTGCACACAAATGAATGATGAGGAGCCTTGGGTGTTTCACAATTTTTTTTATTAGAAGTGGAACTAACCTTAGGATAGTGAGGGCCTGACATAACGATCAGCTTAGGCTTAAGTACCTCGACAACCTGCAGGGTTTCCACTTTGTCAATAGATAGATTGTTGGAGACCAGTGGCTTAGCTAGATTAACAGTGAGTGAATCAACATCATGATCAAATGAAGAAGTATAGAGATTACGACAACTATGATAAGAAAATTTGGGATGTTCGTCGAAATCCTCATGATTTGATGAATCATGCAGAGGGGTAGATGAGAAACAAGGATGTTCACCCTTTATGTTTTAAAAATGACAGATGATAGATGGGACAATTTTTCAGAGGAAGATGTGTCCTCTCTGCAATGTAATGACATGCTGAGATCCAGTGTGTCCTGTGAATGATCAGAAGTAGAAACATCTAGAAATGAGTTTTCACATGGGAAATCTATAGTGGCAGAATCAAAAGGGATGTCAGGATAGAGCGGATTAGTTGTGGATGGAAGGGAGTCATCCTTCACCATGGGTTCTTCTTCCGATTACTGCATGCACTCATCATGAATGATAGCACAGGTTGGCTACACAACACCAACTTCATCGACAACTTGATCCTCATTCAAAATAAGTGTGAAGTCCATAACGAAAGAAAAAAAGATAGTAAAATCCAGAGGATCAACAGAACGCAGTGATAGAGGTTGAGGTAATAAGTTCACATGAAAACCAACAAGATTGCAAGCTAAATCTGCATAGATATCAAGAGCGGGTGGGGTAAGAGGATGTGATAGTTCAACATTTGTGTGCACACATTTTACCACCTCATACTATGGAGCCAAAGTTGTGTGATGAGAGGAGGACGGACATTCACTTGTGACAATGATGTTGTCCATCTTAGATTTAGAAACTCTAACAATGAGGTCTACTGGGATGTATTTCAATGATTCTAAGAATTACAGATTTTCGGATATGTAAAGAAGATACTTAAATCTTCATCAAGAAATTCCCAATCAATTTCATCTTCAGGAAATCGGTATGAGAGCTTACAAAAGCAATTTTGAAATTTCTCAATGGATTCATCAAGTGCTTTACGTAATTTCAAATTTCTTTATTGAGTGCTTGACGGTCAAAATGAATGAGAGAGTGAATACATTTCTCGAGTAGAATGGCACACCATAGCAGTGGGTTCCCTTGAAGCGTTTTTGCGAACAATGTGCACCTCATGTAATATTCATGGATTTTATACTTTTGATATATGACTACTAAGGTCATTATGTGTTCAAGCCAAGCCATTCCTCCTTCACCTTCATATGTGAATTGTGACAAGAGATTCTAGAGATCCTAAGATATTTCAAAGTTGTTTCCATAAGGCATACACCATGGAGGAGGAATTATGTAGTTATTCATGATAAGAATGCGGAGATTCAAAATAGATTGTGAGGACTCAACTTGTCATCTGGCCCTCCTTCTAGCACCAGAAATGTTAATGGTGTTGAACCCGCCAACATTCAGGGGATCTCCCTAGTATGAAGTCCCAAATAGACATCACACCATTTGGTGTAGGATTCCCATCCACAATGATGTCCTGGTTGCCATTATCTTAAAGGTTTTCCTTAGCTATTACTTGTCAACACATGAGAGTGGTTTTCTTTATCTTCAAACAACGAGGTTCACATGCCTGGTGAGTTCCTGGTGTTACTTCTGTCAAGGTTCTTTAACTACAGATGGAGAGGGTGAAACTAAATCTCAAGTTGAAAGGGAATACTCCCAACTCTGTTAGAGACACACAACACAACAAGACATGCATAGCTTCCGGCAGAGTAGTCCACACAAATGCTGCAGTCACAAACACATAGTGAACAGATAGCATGTAAAACACGTAGCGGAATAGTCTAGACAAGTGTGATAGTCATTATAACAAATTTACGAGAATGATTATGTTGAGTGTTTGGAGGATTAGTCCACACAGGCGAGACAATGTTAACAACTAATACAACACATTTTTTAAAGCATATGTACTAGAACAACTGAAATAGTTCAACTGTCTTAATACAAGTTAAAGAAACATACATTACAAGTGTCCAAAGAATAGTCTTACAAACGAATACAATAAATGTGTGAAAACATGCTGGCATGTTATCAGGATTCTGAATTAAGCGAAAGTTCCAAGACACATTGGTACACCATACATCACTAACCTTGATAGCGTGGCGTTGATGCCACTGCTCACTCATCAAAGAAAAGACTATGAACTCTCAAGGCTATGTGGGCAGAGCCAAGGTGAAAATTATTTTGCATGTACAAATGAGGGGTATATATAGCCAATGGTGAAACTAGCCCTTGTGACTGTTTGAATTCCCTCATGACTATTTGACTTACATGACTCTTCAACTTTACATGTGGGTCTCCTAGACTTCCATGTTACATTACATTGATCACAATAGTATGGCCCACAGTAGTGATGTGGCCGAGATGACTCATGACATGACTCGACACAACAATGCTGGTATGTTCATATTGATGGTAGTGTCCATGTCGAGATACAATGTTGTTAAGTGATGAGTGTGATCTTGGTGTATCATGGCTTCAACTTTGCATGGCGAGGTGTGGAGAGTCTTCGATGGTATTGGTGTTTTCTTGATGCTACACATGCATGTACTCCTTTGTTGGTACTTGGCATGGTTTATATGTTCATCGGTTCACGAACAAGTCTCCTAGAATGCGCTCCGTGTTCATCCTGTTCATCATTGCACCATGTATCATCCATCTACCTACATCTGCATTCACTCATGATGAGACAACATCAAATTCGTAAATCGCGTAGTCTACCATGATCCATCATCTTTTATTTTTGGGTGCAGGTGACCGAGAGAGAGGACAAGGCTCTGAAACCATGCAAAGAACATTTCATGTAGGGATGCGGGCTCCACAAAAATTTCAAGGAAAATTGCACAGAGGTCACTGGGAGGCTGAGATGAGTAGTCAAGAACAACAGTAACCATCTGCGGGATCTGACTTGGTTGGAGGGCATAATTGCGCAAATTTTCTGGTGAGGCAGTGCATGTAGCAGGGAGGAAACTGGCAGTGAAAACTCCGTAGGTTTTCTGGGGAGGCTCGTAGTAAGCTGTGGGAGGTTGCATGCAAAAAATGTGCAGAACTGGGAGGTTGGATTTCAGGACATGTCTGCATCATTTCTGTGCTTAGTGGGGTTTTGGGTAGCTAGAGGACAACCCAAGAAAACTGCGTAGTTTTGACGAGGAGCAACATGCCCACTGACAGAACTGCACAAATTTTGGGGACAGTGTAGTGACAGACACTGGGTGCTTGTCCTTCATGTCTATGCAATTTCTTCAGTCATCGAAGACGGGCATGCTGACAACTATTGCGCATTTTTTTGGAGGAGTGAAGCCCGGGGTTATTGCCCGGTCAAAATCTCCAGTTGACCAGTGGGAGGCTTGATAGATTTTCTTGCAAGAAACGTAGAATGAGATGGTTGGTTGCACAACTTGTGCATTATTCTCGGTGAAAGTCGGTTGGGTTGATTCCAAGATTGTGTAGTGCATACTTCCTAAGAGGTAGCCTCAATATTTATGCAATTCTGGGTAGGAGTACATGATCACTGAGGGATAAGACATAGTACAAATCAACGGAGCTCTAGCTAATGGAGGCTAGTCCAGTCAACAGAGTTTTGGAAAAATGGCTAAGTGTGTGAGTGAGTGAACTCGTGAATACATGACCTTACAAACACATACTCAACATGACTCAATGAGAAGACACCTCAAACCAGCAAGATAACATATGCTTAGTGTGACTACCTGCAGGACTGTCTAATGGTGAAAGCAACAAGCCCGACACTTCAGATAGACCTTCGAATGACTGTGACGACACTTGCATGATAGTACTTACAACAGCGTGTGTGAGTGAGATATATGTTTACCTAGTGAACACAACTCAAACACAAACCTTCAACATCACTAGAACAATGTCACAAGCATGACATAGCAATCAACATGCTGAAGAAAACAGTTGGTCAAATAGGTGAAAAGAAAGCAAGACATGTAGAGGAAACATGTGAGATGACTTTTTTGTGTTTGCACACATGCATGTTACTAAGGACAAGATGATATGAAAATGACAAGTAGTTTTGCAAACTTGACTGAGAGGTGTACTTAGAATGGTTTTATTAACTTACCATACTTACCCTCAAGATGATCATGCATCTGATGGAGTTTGCATGAGGTCCTAATCTTTTCCATTACTCAATCTCTTAGTCCTTCTCCTCAACTCCTTAGGAGTTATCTCAGCATGTCATCTTTTCTAGTAGTCATTGGGCGATGCATCAACGTAGTTTCAATAGGAAGCGATTGCTGCCAGGATGAGGCCCTGGGAGGCCCATCTGCACAGTTTCTACATGTAAGATCGACAACACAACTTGGACAACATTGCACATTTTTGAGGCACCTAGAACTGGTGTGGGATGGGGGTCTTAGGAGGACACCTCCACACAAATTCTAAATGGAAGGGAGTTGGATTGCTCTGCACATTTCTAGAGAGTAGTGTTGGCTACCTAACTTCTTTGAGCATGTCTGGAGAGCAGTGTTGGTTGGGGTCTTTGCAGGCTATGGAGTTTTAGCAGGAAAGGGAGGAAGATTGATGGTTGGAGAAGAAAAGTGCAAAGTTCCAAGAATATGAATGAGGCTAGGTTTCTTGGGAAATGGCTAAGTGTGAGATTAGTGACATAGATGTAAATATGGATACGACTCGATTGTGATGGCACATGGACACTTAGTGACACAACGTAGACCATCCAAAATGAATAAGACATACTTTGCTTGATGCAACTACCTTCATGACAAGAGTTTTTGAAGTGAGTGTGAAACATTTCTATGTGATGACAACCGCTCATATGCGCACAATTTCCTTGAAGAAAAACAACATTCCCTTTGCATGACAAACAATGCCCCTATGGCCAAGCTGACGCATTTTTCATAAAGATGTGAACATGAACAACTCTTAAGGTCAAGGAGGGGAGCTTGAATTCATCAACTTACCAACAAGTGACCAAGGATCATTGATCACAGGATCCAAGGTAGGCTTTGAAATTTGCATGCGAGCTAAAATTTTGTAGGGTGGTTATAGCCGCTACAACATAATCACTTTTTGTTTGGGATTTATATAGCCTTTTGAAGAAATAAAAAATTGTTGTTAAGAATAAGTAAATTTGAAAGAGGTCTTGAAATGCTACACTTTGTTGTAGAACTCACTTTTAGTTTAGGATTTATATAGTCTCTTGAAGAAATGAGAAATGGTTGCTAAGAAGAACTAATTTTGAAAAAGTCAAATGCTTCATTTAGTTAATAGTGATAATCTTCTAACGATCTATCAAATTAATTTTTAAAAAAATTGAAAAAATTGTATTTTATTGACCGTTTATAGAAATATATTTAACCACACATTATAACTATATAATACATATTTCACACATACTTGCAATTCAAACACTTTGTATGTGCACTAGATTCACCTTTCACACACCATCACTACTAACCAATTTTCTATACTAACCATTACAAGTAGATTAATTGGAGGCTTATATTTTACTTTCGAATTTTGCATACAAACATATGCTCACATAGTATAATTAGGAAAGAAGTAAGTGGCCCATCATCCACACATCATTTCTTTTCTTGCAAGAAACAAACATCACATGGTGTATTTATGGGAATTATATTAAAGGATCATGAACTAGATATCCACATACTTGCAATTCAAACACTTTGTATGTGCACTAGATTCACCTTGCACACACCATCACTACTAACCAATTTGGCTTATGAACCATGAGAAGTAGAGTAATTGCTTATATTTTACTTTGAAATTTTGCACACAAACATATGCTCACATAGTATAATTAGGAAGGAAGTAAGTGGATCATCATCCACACATCATTTATTTTCTTGCAAGGAACAAACATCACATAGTTTAATTAAGTGACTTGTAAAGGATCATTGCATATCCACATTAATTCACACTTTGTATGCTCACAATTTCACTTGCACACACATTCACCCCACACACTAAGCTCACTTAAACTTTGTATAATGGGTATCCTCTTTTCAGAATCTTTGTACCTAATTTATTTGAGCTTATAATTTGATGCACACCCTAAGTGAAGCAAAACCTTTCAAAAAACAATCTTAACCTAAACACGCTAAATTCCCCACTGGGGCCACAAGATAATTTATAGTTTAAGCTAGGAGCATGACAATAAGCATCACATAAGCTTCATGGTTGTTTTTCATATTGAAACATAGAAAGTAATCTTTTAAGGAGCTTCAAATCCTGCATCATCCAGTGACAAATCCAGTACATGGAGAGAAACTCGTGAAGGGGGTAAGGCATAGTTGGCGCATTATCATTGAACTTCATGTTGTCTCCCAACACGTAGTAGGGGTTATGGATCCAAAACTAACAACCAAAAGTTGAGATTTATCCATTCGCACTGGATGCATGTAACTCAATGGCCAAATCTTAGGGCATCTTTCCCTATAGGTTGAGGCGTAGGAGCACTTAGAGCTGAGGTGATCTTGGTCAAGCATCTTGAAGTGTTGCTAGCTCTTTTAGGACATAGCCCTAGTACGTTTGGCCACTATAACTATTTCCCTACCTTGGTTGTTTTTTTGGTTGTTGAAAGTGTCGCTAGTGACATTTATGACGTGGCCCCAGTACCCTATTCTAAAATATTCACAAGGCCCAATTACTACTTGAGTGGAAGGGTGTTAGGTATTTTTGGGAATTTTTCTCATATGAAAAACGTTAGATAAACCTTTTTTGTTGAGTTTTTCACACATTCGAATTACAGGGAAAATTAACCATTTAAATTTTTCTTTGTCTTATGTATGTGATTCATTTGGTTTTCCTAAATAAAATGTATGTGTTCAGTTGTGCTTACAAATACAACCATATTCGGTGTTGTTGATTTATTTCCTATCTTCCTAATTGATTTATTTCTCACAATATAATGCTTGTAATTAGTTACATGTTTCATAGGGATTATATCATCTTCAGGTTCCTCCTACATACAATTCACATTATCATGAAAATTATTTTACCCTTCATACATGTTGAATCTTTTACCTTTCATTATATTATGAATCACCCTTTTTGTTGACATAGGGATCAATAATTTTACTAGCTTACTATCTCCTTTGATCCATCTTTACCTAAACTCAAAATCCTTTTCTTTTCATGTTTCAACTTATAACCCTTGGTCCATGTGACTAGAACCCTAGGGTTTCCAAATTGATTTTTATTGAGTGAGGAGTAATGCTTTTACCTTTCATCATATTCTTAATCACCCTTTTTTTTTACATAAGGAAGAATACCTTTACTGGTGCGTTCTTCTTCGACCCATATTTACCTGAGCTCAAAACCCTTTTATTTCTATATTTCAACTTATAATCCCTCGTCCATGTCAAATTATGTTACATAGTTTCCAATTGTCAACTTGTTTTTCATTTAACTTTTCCTTAGGGTTTCCAAATTGATTTTTATTGATTGAGGATGAGTGCCTTTATCTTTCATCATATTCTGCATATCCCTTTTTGTTGAAATAGGGACTGATACCTTTATTGGCACGCTCTTCTTCGACCCATATTTCCTTGTGCTCGAAACCCTTTTATTTCCATGTTTCAACTTGTAACCCTTAGTCCATGTCAATTTTTTCTACCTAGTTGCCAACTCTCAACTTGTTTTTCATTTAACTTTTCCCTAGTGTTTCCAAATTGATTTTTATTGATTGAGGATGAATGATTTTATATTTCCTCATATTCTTCATCACCCTTTTTCTTGACACGAGGACCAATACCTTTACTGGTGTACTCTTTTTCGACCCATCATTCCCTCAGCTCGAAACCCTTTTATTTCCATGTTTGAACTTATAACCCTTGGTCCATGTCAACTTCTACTACCTAGTTTCCAACTTTCAACTTGTTTCTCATTTAAATTTTCCCTAGGGTTTGTGAATAGAACCCTAGGGTTTCCAAATTGATTTTTGTTCAGTGAGGAGGAATGATTTTACCTTTCATCATATTTTGAATCACCTTTTGTGTTGATAGAGGGACCGATACCTTTACTAGTGTGCTCTTCTTTAACCCATCTTTCCTTGTTCTCGAAGCCATTTTATTTTCATGTTTTAACTTATAACCCTTGGTCCATGTCAGCTTCTGCTACCTAGTTTCCTACTATCAAATCATATCATGACCTTCCACCTATGGTGATTTCTTAAATAAACATGTGTAGATTTACTATTCACTTGTCTTATGATGATGGTTCACTTGACTTACAAGTATATTTTGTATTCCACTATGTAGGAATGGAAATTGAAAAAGCACATGAGGAAGAAGATGTGTATCTTCAATTTGATCAACTAGATGATGATCAAGATGTGCTCTATGGGCCTGATCAACCACTAGAGGAACATGTGTCCTATCAAGAAGATCAATTGTCACTAGGGGGACAACATGTTCTATGTGAAGCTAATCAACCAAAGGAGGAAGAAGATTTTCAGTATTAAGTTGATCAACAATTGGAAGAAGTAAATGTTTCCTCTCAAGTTGATATGATAACAAGGAGTTGTAGTGGTTTGGAAATGGGTGGACCATTTGCAGAAAATTTGGATGCAATCATAATAGAGAACCTTGCAGAACATATCCCTGCTCACACTATTAGATACCATGTCAATAACATCATTCGACAACATTTTGAGAAACATTTAGTTGTTACAAAAGCTCATATACTACATCAGTTTATCAAACATAAGAAGGTAAGACATGCCACAAAGCTTTTGGCTGACCAAGATGCTAAAAGCAAGAAGAAACATATGAATGTCACTGAAAATATATCAAAGGAATTCAATATGTTTGGAAAATAAATACAACTCGATGTTCAAGCTGAGCGCATGCCAATTATAACTGCTATTTTTGCATCAAGTACATCAAGACAACAAAATTTGGCAACAATGTCAAAATTTCTCCATGTATGAAGAAAAACCTTGCACAAGCATACCAAATTCAGGGTTTGAGTGAATGAAAATGATGAATCTACTTGTTGGGATCTTATCACCATCCAACCTTACCAAGACAGGCTTACATCAAGTATCAAAGCGTTTGTGGTAGAGTTTTGGGAGAGTCATTCTCATTCTATTCTAGATAGAAACCATGTCATATGACATCACATAGCTAAAGGTGAGTATGTGGAACACATTAAGCACATTTTATAAATGACAAAAGTTGCATTGTTGAAGGAATTTCATGAAAGAAATCACCATGTGAATATATCCATAAGTGTTATAGACATTTTTGGGCACTGCAACCACAATCATACATGTCCATAAACCAAGGGCTCCTAAGTCCCTAAAAGTGTTGCTTCATGCCCTAAAGGAACAAGGTCAGTTGATTACATCATCTCCCAGAAGTTCTCCACAGAAAACTGCTCAGAACTGGTCAAAACGATACCATATAGACTGCCCAGTGTAGAGGGTGCGATGCATCTCACCTGCTTAGTCTAAAGGGTGCGATGCATACTTGAATGCCCTTCTGTAGGGTGTGATGGGTGAGAGTAGACAAATGGCAGAGACAGTTTGCGAGGTGGATGACCATGGAATCTTCCATAAACTTCTCCTGTGACACTCGCCTCTCTGAATTCGCCCAGGGATGAGTAAGAGATCATCAATCTCCAAATGGAATCAAGAACTATCAGAGAGAGGACACTAATCAAAATCCTAGAAGCTGACTCACCCCCCTACAATCATCTATATATGGATCCCTCATCACAGAGATCCAGAGGTTGGAATCTTGTATCTTGTAAGGAAGTACTGTTGGTTTCCTGGTGCAACATCATAGTGTTGGGTGATCTAAGCTTTTCATGAGGTGAAGAAGAGCAAGTAAAAAGTGAGCAAACTGTAATTCTACTAACTTCAACTGCTTAAGTTGGGTGAGTGGTCAAATCGATCGTTCGCCTTCGCAGGAGCCAAATGGCACCGGTGAAGTAAAGGAAAAATTTTCCTACCCGACCTTAGTAGTTAACTAACCCCAAGGACAGTAGTTGGTCGTTCCTAGCTTGCACGCGAAAGGATGTGGAGCAAAGCTTAGAAAGGTGCAAGCTCCATAAAAAATGGAATCTATCAATGAGATGTCCTTATTATATGACTGGAATGAGAAGTTTTTATGTGAATTTCAAGCTCATTAAAAATTAAACCTAAGCAATGACCAAATGTTCCCCCAGAGTTTAAGTTGATTAAAAAATGAACCAATCTCTGGTAAGTAACCATTTTGAATGCATTATCATCAGCTTTTGAGCCTTGGTCGTGTTCTCATCATCACCTCCACTCTGTTTTAGCTGATCATACGCCTCCATTTGATTTTTTACCCTTTTGAGGAACGTCTGCGATGAGTGATCTTGTTAGCCATCCTTGTGACAATGCCGTGATTGGAAAATTCCAAACCTTACCTGGAATCAGCTGCTACCCAAAATTATCACTCGTTCCTCAACAAACGAGTCTTCTTTAATCTCTTCTCAACTGACTCGTAAAATATGAAAATATTGCCGAGCGATTGGCCTCTCCAGCTCGTTAAAACTACCGGGAGTGCTATCCCTCCTCTAGATTTTAATCTTTTTGGACCTGAGGGATTATTTCACAAAAATATCGAGAACTTGTCTTATTCGGCTCATTAAAAATATTGAAAATTCATCCCTTTCGTATTATTTTATACTTTTTCAGACTTAAGGGATTATATGATGAAAAATATTATGGGAGTTTCCTTTCTGTCCCTTTTCAAACTCTCTAAAAATGAAAAAGGACCGAGTTATCATTGTCGTTAAACTCGTTAAAATCAATAGCGACAAACTTGTCCAAATGGACAAGAACGAGTTTCACTGTCGCTAGGCTTGTTAAGACATAGCGACAGATTCGCCTGAAGGGCAAATTATAGAACAAGCATATGTTATCCTCCTCAAGCTTGATAAAAATAAAGAGGTACTGGTCAGCAATGACTGGGGAAAATTCGGAAGAAAACTTGAAGAAACTTTATTGGTAGAAAGTCGCTCTTGAACATGACATTTTCACTCCACGTTCGAGTTGGGTTGGGTTATTCCGTTCACCGGTCATATCACCATTGGTCCATCGTACCATCCATCTTTGGGGTTAACGATACCAATCCATTTTAGTGTCGCCGGTATGTTTAATATAAGTCGCTCAGACAATTCACTTGTGTCTCATCCGCTACAATACATTCACGCTCCATTCTTTCATGACTGCCACCTTGAACCCTGTCTCATCAGATCATTTTCACCTCCAAAATAATTTGGTCCATTTCGTGTCGTAGATGTGGGATTCATTAAGGCCCTCCTACGACGGGTCACTTCTTGTCGACATTAGCTCATTATCCAAGAATTCGACCGAGGAACAACCCTTTTTCAGTACTTTGAATCTTGCATGCCTCAATGGCAAGTTTCTCAATTCCGGCGACAGGTTTACATCAATGGCCTTCGACCGAAAGATTTTGCGTGGTGTTCGACACCAAGTCCCTTTTTCACACCATGCAAATTGTACTGTAGTACCTTGAGGGTCATCATCGTTATCGGTGATTCCTCTCGCGCCTGTTAATGGCTTACATCATTGGTTGGTAATCAGGTGATGTCTTTCCATGTTTGACTCCAGAACATCTTTCACATGGATCGACTTGTACTCTGAGTGAAGATTGAATGAGTTTTAAGACCCCGGATCTAGTTTCATCTATCCAGGCTGCGATATATTCAGGAATATAAAGACATCAAATGTACAACATTGCCAAATAGATGATCATCTGAATCAAAGGATGATGACTCCATATGAATAATTAGTCTGCTACACAGACTGTTCTCTATCCTATGTACATGAAAATGAATTTATAAAGCTGAGCATGGGAATGCCTGCCTTAGCTAGATCATGAAAAATATTATGAAGATAATGTATTGTATTTTATCTTATTATAGGTTGCCTTTCAGCTTGAAAAAACTTCAGATCCTCATGATAAAGCATTTCACCCGACATCAAAATATTAACGACCTCATGCTTTAGGGGGCAACTGTTATAGACATTTTTGGGCACTGCAACCCCAATCATACATGTCCATAAACCAAGGGCTCCTAATTCCCTAAAAGTGTTGCTTCATGCCCTAAAGGAATAACGTTAGCTGATTACATCATCTCCTAGAAGTTCTCCATAGAAAACTGCTCAGAATTGGTCAAAACTGGACCATACAGATTGCACAGTGCAGAGGGTGCAATGCATCTCACCTGCTCAGTGTAAAGGGTGTTATGCATACTGGAATTCCCTTCTGTAGGGTGGGATGGGCGAGAGTAGACAAATGGCAGAGACAGTTTGCGAGGTGGATGATCATGGAATCTTCCAGAAACTTCTCATGTGACAGTTGCCTCTCTGAATTCGCCCAGGGATGAGTAAGAGATCATCAATCTCCAAATGGAATCAATAACTATCAGAGAGAGGACAATAATCAAAATCCTAGAAGCTAACTCACCCCCCTACAATCATCTATATATGGATCCCTCATCACAAAGATCCAAAGGCTGGAATCCTGTATCTTGTAAGGAAATGTTGTTGGTTTCCTGGTGCAACGTCATAGTGTTGGGTGATCTAAGCTTTTCATGAGGTGAAGAAGGGCTTTCATGCTAAGAGGATGACGCTGGGTCAAAAAAATTGGTTGTAATATTCTTTGCTATTCTTGATATTAATAAATCTATTCAAGTTTTCCTCCACATTCTTGTCTGCTTGATGATATATGCATTTGTGTGGTCAATACATATTTGGTCCTGTATTGTTTATGATTGTAGATCTCTGTTCTTCGATAGTATTATGCTGCTTTGATTCCACAGGTGCTCTTTGAAGTTGTGTAGATGAAGAAGGAGCGATGAAGATCTATCAGAAGGGAGAGGAACCAAGCAAGGAACCAAGTGCAAGATTGAGGTTGGTGTCATTTGTTCCCCTCTTATCTACTTCTCATAATGGAAAGCGAAAGTGGTTTTAGTTTGTTTGTTTCTAAGATAGCTACCAGTCTTAGTGGGACTAGCAACTCCGAGTGGACACTAGATTTCCCGATAACAATAAGGATTTTATAGAAATTGAACCCATGGTTTATTAGGCCTAATACAATCCATGACACATGTTGTTGTCGATATCATGTTGAATTTCAGCTCCACTATGACACCTTTTGATGATTTTACAAGAATAGCTATCATGATGACCCTCCTCCTACAGTACATGATTTTGTTTCACTAATATTGTGCAGAAGGGAGCCATAAGAGTTGCATTACAAGAAAATATGTATAGGTGGAAGAATATGCATTGAATGTGGTGATTTGGCATTGTTCCATAAGAAATTTCTTATTGATCCCAACCAGTCTAGGATGTCAGATGTCATCATCACATGGAATAATTATGAGTATTTCGTGGTAAATCAACCATCTTCTTCAACTCTGGCACCTAAGGGGATTTTTTTTGTTGAGGATGAGATTCCTATTTCACAATTCATGGGAGTGTTTCAAAACTAGATCTATAAATATATCAAAAACTTGCACAAGTCCCGATGGAAAGTGTTTGAATTTAAGCATTCTCGTGAAGTATTTCAACCATGCACAATCTTATCAGTAGTGGACTTTGTTGATATTACACATTTTCTCCTCAGATAGAGATATAGAGTGAGTAAGGAGTCATGTGATGTGATTAAGGAGTATCACTTTTACATCAGTGATGATAATGAGCATTACAAATTGTTTGTGTAACATTTCTTTGATCATATTTATGAATCATTAAAAAAAATGACATATCATTTAGGAAGCATTGGATATGGTCAGATGGTTGTGCATGATAGTTCAAGTCAGCACACACTTTTTATTGGTTGAGCCAACTACACAAGAAGAAAAAAATTCAATATACTTGGAGCTACATTGAAAGAGGACATTTAAAGGGTGAACATGATGGTGCAGGTGTTTGTGTGGATCAAGCTCTTAGGAGGTAGCAAATGAGTCATGATGAAAATAGAATTAAATCATCACTAGAGGTGGTCAACTAGTGCAGATCCCATTTAGGAGATGAAGGTCAGAAATCTATAAGGCCTATTCATAGGTTCTTATAGAATATTGAACTTGGTAATGTGAATAGATCCATTCCTTACTATTGTAATATTGTAGAAGGAACAAGGGATTTTCACTCAATGCGGAGCAAAAACATGGGGAAAATATTTTCCATCGAGGCAAGAAAGCTTGCATGCTTTTGTGAGTTTTGCATTGGTTTTGATGGACATAGACTTGATCACTATGAAAAACAAGGGTACATGAAAGGATGGAAATATGTCCCTCTTAATATAAAGGGACGTCATCCAATTCTGACATGGCAAGAGATGCATGATGAAGTGGCCATCATTTCACTTGATCATGATCGAGTCTTTTATCTTGTAAGGGAAGGTGTGTGGCTCATCTATCATTAACAATTTCATCTATAAATTGAAAATAACTAATCCATATTTTGTATTTTGGTTGTAGGCAATGTTTTTGTTGTCACTGCCCTTACAGGAAACAAAGAGAATGTTTCCTACTATTTGATGTGATGCACATAGGTGAAAAGTAGTTTGGTGAGACCATATGAAAATGTACAATTCACATGCAAAATTGATGACATGGTTGTGAGGGGCCATTTTTTTAAAAGGTTAAAAAATAGTCTGATCCCATCATTTATAGATATTTTATGCCTAAATATATATCTTTTTAATACAATCATCTAGTCATAGCATCTCATATCAATCTCACAGAAATCAAAACAAAGAAAGGTGAACAAAGGAAAAGGAAGATGATCGAATCATACCCTAAACATATTATGGATACTTGGATTCCTATAAGACATTGGCCAGATGAGTAGATGATGCAAATTGCAAACCCTCAAGCTGAGTCTATAACATTCAAGTGTAATCTAATCTAGTATAAGAGATCTCAAATGTATGAATTTTGTAATCTATAAATGTGACAGTTAAATACCCTTGTAATTTTGATAATTTTGAATAGAGAAATGTTTCCCTCTTACCTAGGATGGATTCATAATGATGTACATATATGTTATATAAGTTTTAGTTTCATTGAGTTTCTTAAGTTTCCAAAGTACACCAAATTTCAAGGAGGTGCTTTAGAATCAATAGGGATTTAGATTTATATTTAATTAAAAAGAATTCATCTTAAATTTTTTAAATGACATGTTTATATTATTCATGTTGACCATGCAAGAAATTTTATCGATCTATATACATGTCATATATATTTGGTTTCTAGAAAATCCATTTCAGTATGTAACAACCAAGTTTGTATATTATTTTACTTAAAATGGAAATTCAACAATCTCGGTTATGAACAACATTAAAATATTTTTATGTTATTAATAATAAATATGTCATGTGGAAGTTTGATATAAAACATGGAAAATGTTATACACATGCTTCATAGTGAAATGTAATAAGTGCGCATATATATATATATATATATATATATATATATATATATATATATATTATATATATATATATATATATATATATATATATATATATATATATATATATATATCATGTTTGACTATTAAGCTCTTTTAGATAACCTCAAAATAAATAAAATGAATAAAAGTTATTAGTAGTTTACATATTGACATCTAATTTAAAATCAATATAATTTAACATACATTGATTTTGCAATAAAAAACACTTTCTACAAGCCAATATGACAACTAAAATTGTTATTTTGTAAAATTTTACTTCTTTAATGTTCTTAATTAAAGGTCTTAAGATTGAAATGTGAATTTATATATTCCCCTACTTGTGACTCAGTCGAGTGAAAATGGAAGTCAGGTGGGATGGGGGTATGATCAATCGAGGTTTGGTTCTCCCCTTCCAATGGCTTAATGCCTCCATACCGAACATCCCACTCATGTGTCCACATAACTACAACATCGATACCCCTATGCATCTAGGTCTATGTACACAATGGAAAATACAAATTAAAATTAGTCTACGAATTAATTACCATGCATATATATAATTTTAAAAAAGAAAATGTTGAAACCTTAAGAATAAAATAATTCACCTCAACTGTTAGTTTGTGAGTGTTATGAGGTGGAGGTGGAGGAGACTAAGCCATGGAAACATGCACTAGAGGAGGCTTCTCTAATTGGTCAATTGACCCCTCAGATGACGTCAAAAGCTCATTTGTGTAGCTACAATGTGCATGCATGTTATCATGAAATTATTAATATAAATGAAATTTGATACAAACTTATTAATATAAATAATATAAAATTTGAAGATAAGAGTCAAAAGTTTCTTATATATGTATTTGATCTGTGTCATTTGGTTTGTGCACCCTCTAAGTGTCATGGATGGTATCAGGACTCGTACGTGCATATGACAAAAGTTGGTCATGCCCTAGACTCTCGAGATATCAATCACCATGTAATGCAATTGATGGGCCACAAGGAAACAAAGGTGGTATGCTCATCTCTCCATGCAATGTGACATTTGCAATGGAAAATGTCCTCTGCATGTTATCTGTAATGGTATTCCTAGTCCCAACACCAAGTTGTGATGACTGATCTAGCTTCGTCGGTAATACCACGCTTTAAGATGGTCATGGAAATAATCTCAGAGGTGGTGTTACATGTGTAGGGTCCCTACAAGCCTCGACACATTCATAACTATGTCTCAAACTGGGTCCATAAAACTTAGATCCGGTGCTGGTGTAATGCGAACTCAAATGTAACACAAACTCTGCATATATATACTTTGCAAACTAAATGGGGACCCAGTCATGGTGGGGGAATTGGCCCCATTGATCATAAACAAAAGGGGCCGCATCAAGATTCTTAAATCTTTTTTGTGGAATCATACCAACATTCCTAGCATGACATTCCGGAGGGATGTTAAACAACTCTCGATGAATATCAATGTTCTTGGTGGCATGTTTCACTGCCTTCCAAGTATGTGGGCCTCTAACCTCTAGCCTCCTAATCCTATGTATGGAATATAGGAGGTTGCTTTGTGGGCCCACCCTCTAGTATGTGTCGATCAACTTGTTGACGCTATCCAACATTAGATACAAACTACACCTAATAGGTGAACTAGTAGAGATTTTATCCAGCTCTCGTTTGATCCATGCCTGCTCAGACCAAACATCCTCAATTGTGATACTAGTTATAAATTTGTTTCATGGATGGATCAACATTGCACTTTGATCCTCAACTTCACCCTATTGAGAGTTTATATATATATTATATATATATATATATATATATATATATAATATATATATATATATAAACTAGAAGCATAATAACATATAAATTAAATTCAAACACATCAATTGAAGATGATTTAAAAATTAAAGACAATTTGAAGACATAAACACATAAATTTTAAAGAGGATTTAAAATATGAGATGTATACTTGCAACAGGTGAAGAAGGTCCACTATCCATAGAAATATCATCAACAGAAATAGAAACACTGATTATGACACTTTGACTTATCTCAGAAGGAGATTCTATGAGTGGAACAAACACTCTAGTATGGCTATGTGATCTAGCCCAACCATGTATTACATATCCCCCAACACTCCGATGGGCTGCAGTTGGGGAGTGTATGGCAGATGGAATTGTAAATTCCATATAATACATATGTTAGGCCCCTATACTACTAGTGTAATCCCTTATTGTTATTAGTACAACCCCCTTAGTATATTGATGTACCCATGTAGTTCCCATATTGTTACTATTGTGCCCCATAGAAGCCCACTGTTGTTATTACTGTGCACTTACATTATTATTGTTATGTCAGCTCTGATTATATTATGACCCCTTAGACTCCTATATATAGAAAGGATGTATTTTCATTTGTATCATCCAATAATTGTTCATTTATTTAATTTAAAGGAGGTTTCCCCCTCGAAGAGGCTGAATTCTAAGGCGTTGATCTATCTTTTCTATCTTTTTTTGAGTTGGTTTCATAACATTTGGTATCAGAGCTTTGGATTCTAGGGTTTCGCTGCTCCAAATTGGTCATCATGGAATTTTCACTATAACTTTTGTTCTGCGACATTTCAAAAGTGAAAAAAAAAACCCATTTGAGATGAAATCATGCCGAAACCCGGGTCTGAATTTTAGAGCTTTTCACACTATATTTGTAGAGATATGATCTAAGGAAGTTGGTATTCTTGCAGACTCCTAAATTACATTCCCAACAGGTGACCTGGGAAAAGTCATTATAACTTTTCTTTTGAGCATCAGATTAAAATTTCATAAGAAGTTACAGAAAGAGAACAGACAGTAGTTTCCTGTGTATATTTTTTAGATCCTAAGGTTGACACAGTGACACGTGGCACTTAATACAAGTTTGATCTTCTGAAAAGTTATATAATCAGGTCATCTTAGGAGATTGTTCATAACTCTTTCTTGGAGAATTTAAATTTGATCATACTGGTGGCATTGGAAAGAGGACATAGAGGGCTATTGCTGGTCGCAATTTCAGAACTGGAAGAACCACAATTATAGAGTTATAGTCATTTCAAGATCGAGCTCCTAAAATCAAGAAAAGGCGATATGAGGAAGTTTGATGGCAAGGATCCGGTAAATTGGATACTACAAATGGAGAACATTTTGATCTACATGGTGTACCACTATTACAAAAGGTATGTATTGCATCTTCATATTTATAACAAGACCAATATAACATGGTATAAAGGGCTTTGTTCTAGTAAACAACTTGTTACGTGGTCAATTTTCGTGGAGGAAATTATAACACATTATGAGAATACAAAGAGAAACACCTTCTTTAGAGAAACACCACAACAATTGGAAGAAAAAAGAGAAAAAGGGCTTTGCTACAAAGTGGAAAGCAAAATTATGGAAACAAGGAATTCAACCCCTCACAACTATAAAGATGGAAGTGTTGTTTCTCCTAGCCTTCCACAACCTACAAGGGTTACACCACAACAATTGGAAGAAAAACGAGAAAAAGGGCTTTGTTACACTTGTGATAGCAAATGCACACAAGGTCATAAGTGTGCTGAGAAGAAATTATTTTACATAGAGTATGAAGAGGAGGAAGAAAAGGATGAAGAAACATCAAAAGAAGAGGATATATGCCAAGATCCAACCCCAGAGAAAGAAGAAATGAATCAGACCATATCTTGTAAAGCATTGGCAAGAATTACCACTCCTTAAACTCTCAAGATAGAAGAACATATCAAGAAGAAAAAGGTGCAAGAAGTGAAATATCACATCGAGAAAGAAGAAATGAATCCAACCATATCTTCTAATGCATTAGCCAGAATTACCACTCCTCAAACTATCCAGATAGAAGGACATATCAAGAAAAAAAATGCTCAAGAAGTGAAAGATCACATCGAGCATCAAGAAATGAATCCGGCCATATCTTGTAAAGCATTAGAAGAAATTACCACTCCTCAAACTCTCAAGATAGAAGGACATATCAAGAAGAAAAGGGTTCAATCAATAAATATCACATCAAGCATCAACAACAAGTTCTCCAACTTTTAAAGGATAACACCACTTTGCTGCAAAATCAATGAAACAACAGGTAGACCAACATCGTAGTGAAAAATGTTTTGATGTAGGTGATTGAGTATTTTTACTGCTACATCTCAAACAAGATATTTATGAGAAGGAAATGTTGGCAATACTACTTGCACTTAAGAAATGGCAACCTTACCGAATGGGAAGACACTTCAAGGTTAAAATGGATCATGATAGTCTTAAATACTTTTTAGAACAACTATTATCTTTAGAAGAACATGAAAAATGGGTCACAAATATGTTGGGTTATGACTTTGACATCATCTATAGAAAAGGGAAGCAAAATATTGTTGCAAATACACTCTCAAGAAAGGATGAGGATGTGGAAGTATTGTTTTGTGCTATATCTATTATCCAACCAGATTGGATAGACGAAGCAAGGGATGAATGGAAGAAGGATGAAGAATTATGTCTACTCATTCAAAAGTTGCAGAAGATTCCAATTCAAACAATATTGCCAGAACTTGAAGAGGAAGGAAAAATCACATTGGAACTTGGAGCAGTCACAAAAACAAGAACCCGACAACTACAAAATCGATCAATTTCAAAGTATCTCATCAAGTAGAAGAACTTACCTTCTGAAGATTCCACATGGGAGGACAAGAATTTTATATAGAAGCATCAAGAACTACTCAAGCATTGAGGACAACACTTTTTGAAGGAGAGGGGCATGTTAGGCCACTATACTACTAGTGTAACCCCTTATTGTTATTAATACAACCCCCTTATTATATTGATGTACCCATGTAGTGCTCATATTGTTACTATTGTGCCCCATAGAAGCCCACTCTTGTTATTATTGTGTGCTTACATTATTATTGTTATGTCGGCTCTGATTATATTATGACCCCTTAGACTCCTATATATAGAAAGGAGGTCTTTCCATTTGTATCATCCAATAATTGTTCATTTATGTAATGTAAAGGAGGTTGCCCCCTCGAAGAGGCTGAATTCTAAGGCATTGATCTATCTTTTCTATCTTTTTGTGAGCTGGTTTCATAACAACATATAAACTAATCAAAGAAATAAATGTTGACATAGAAAGAATGTTGACAAGAAAACCATTTATAAACTCAAGTAGAATAATATAGGTTAGAGTCCTAAACTAAAAAGAGTGTGTATTTTGATAAATTATCAACCAAAGTGTTGATTTCCATGTAAACACAATTGAAAAATGTGATTGAAAATATAACTTACACTTTTTCCCATTTATAAACAATGCATTTTATTCATAGACCAAAAATATATCAGTATATGTAAAAAATTGAAATAAACCTATTTGCAAAACTAATGTTTGATTTTGACACTTTCTTTTAACGTTTGATTTTGACACATGACATGTACTAGGTGCAAGCACATGAAGACAATTTTTCTGGTACAACACACTACATAATGAAACAATATGGTACAAATTAGAAAAGAGTAAAAATGCTTATATATTTACTTTAAATGCACTTTTCATCATGGATCTAATGTATATATCAATGATGCATTGTTGACAATATATATATATATATATATAATGTGTGTTATATAGTTAAATAAAAATATAGGAAAGTGTAAGTTACAAAATCATTTACTCAACTAATAAATTTAAATAAGGGTGGGAACTAAGAGATATATAGTTGTCATGTATCATTATATTAAATAATTCTACAAATATGAGTAATGGAAATTTTAAGGAAAATTGCAGATGAACTCATGTCTTAAAAAAGTTATTGTGCATCACCCATCTTATGTTATTATGAAGAGCACATTATGTTAAATAGTTATAAAACTATGTTAAATATTATATATATGTGTGTGAGAGAGAAAGAGAGAAAGTGAAATGTTATAACTATAACTATGTTATATATCTAGTTATGTTGTATACATATAATAGTTATAGTTATGTTATACTTTACTACTAAATCACACACACACACACACATGTGGTTAATAAAATTTAATTAATTAAAAAAATTGTTTTGGACTTCTAATTTAGTTAAAATATTTCATTTAAGTGCAATTAATTTTATAAAACAATGACTCTATTATTAAAAAAATAAAATAAATAAGTTATTTAAATTTAAAATAAAAAAATGAAACACAATTTCTTATTTGATTTGATAAAGGTTCACTATGAGCAACTATTTTCATTATGTCAATTTAAAGTTCCTAATTATTTTATTTATTGGAATTCTATTGTTGAATTGTTTTCTATTTTGAATTTCTTTTGGGCATATATTATCAAATTTGTTCGAAATTTAAAATGCATTTTTATTACGAAAATTCATTTTTTTTTAACTTTTCTCACTAAAATCATAAAAAATAATTTAAAACGTAAAACAATTAAAAAAATAATTTACCATAGAAAATATTTACATTAAACATGTTAATATTGTAGATACAATGAAATTTAAAAAAATGATTAAAATCTAAATTATAGTTTTTTTGGTGCTTTTCAAGGGTTTTCTTGGTACATTTCTAAGTTGTTTTTGGTCTTGAAGGGTTTTCTTGGTGGTTTTTTAGCTTGTCTTTTGTGGTTTTCAAGAGTTCTTGGTGGTTTTTTTAGTTTTTATTGTCAATTTCATGATTGTATTTTGTATTTTTTGTATGCTAGTTTTTTTTCAAATTAATGTATTTTATTTTGTAGAAAGAAATTAAATAAAAGAGATAAAAATGACTGGAAACCTACCTCGGCTTGAGCCTCTGGGTCATTGCTGGAGTTGGTAGGTAGCTGAATTGAGTTCCTCCATCTCGATTGAGCTTAGAAATATTTCGTCGAATTCATTTTCCTCTCGTGATCCAAGCAAAATGACTTGCACATGTCGCAACTAGGGTATTCGAATTAGATATAATGCTCAATTGAGCTGTTAAATCGTGTTAGAAAATGGCACGATCAAGAGTGTGTTTAAATGCTCGATCGAGCTATTTTTAAGCACCTCAACAACTCGATCAAGCACTTAAGCTGCTTGATCGAGCA
The DNA here is from genome assembly GCA_000404065.3 of Pinus taeda. Lineage (NCBI taxonomy): Eukaryota > Viridiplantae > Streptophyta > Pinopsida > Pinales > Pinaceae > Pinus > Pinus taeda. Next base: position 138,962 of record APFE031030832.1, read on the forward strand.
TCCATTTTTCAGCAAAACGTGCCCTTATTTCACCAAAAAGTGTAACCCAAAGCCATACTTTGACCCATTTCTTCTTTATTTTGTAGTTTTTTAGATAATTATATAATAAATAGATGATCAAAATTGTGTATATTTATATGTTTGAAATGAATATGATCATTTTAAAATTGTTGAACTTTTGTAATTTGTTAAAATTATAGGGAGTAAATATATTTAACACTGTATTATTTAACATTGCATTTCAAGAGCCACATGAGAGATAAGTTAAATATAAATAGAATAACAATGTCGAATGAATGCATGTACACTATAATCAATGTGTAAATTTAAATATACATGTTAGTTTCTATTTTTCTTTTTATGTCAATTCTTATTTCAATGTAAATGCCAATTTTTATTTGAATTTCTATATCAATTTCAAAGTTTATTTCTATGGATATTTATATTTCTATTTCTATCATATTTCTAACACATTGGTTTTGGTGCTCATTGATAAATACATGATGAAAAATATACATTGAAATCAATACATTGTTTTTAATTTCCATGTCAATTTCTATTTTCTATTTTATTTTCTAAATTGACCTTTTGATTTTCTAGATTTCCTCGACATCCATTGAAAATGGATATATATGAAACTCTATCTATCTATCTATCTATCTATCTATATATATATATATATATATATATATATATATTAAATACCATGTGTAAATTTATGTGAACAAAAAAATGGTTATGCATTACCATCATAAAACATAATAGGTCATAGAAACACCTTTCTATCACAATAATGGTTATACTACCTAAAATCCAAATATATTTAACTACAAAATACAAATATGAAAACTATATTTTAAATAAATAAATTTGATTGTTTTAAAATTTAATGTCAAAGTATCAAATTTACAAACAAGGGAAATCACTGTGAAGTAGCTAGTTCCTGCCTTTTATATTATAGGAAATTTAGCTTTTGTGAGCATACACAAAACAATTTTGAGGGATGGAACCCTCTATAGATACAATTCTATTTTGTATTATTTGTATTGGTGTTACTACTATTTATTAGATATCTAACATATTTTGTCTCTTAAGCCAAGAATTAACTAAACTAGAAATTGCATCTAAAGGTGCAAGGATACACTGAAGGAATAGAAGAAAAGGAATTACTAATATACTAAGGTTATTTGGGATAATTTTAGGTTCAAAGCCAGCTAGTTGTAACTATAAATTTTAGACCCATGCCAATAGTTCATAAGTCAAAGTGTAGCGGGGAACTCATGGCTTTGCAAGAGTTAAGGCATCAATACACCCACAAGGGGGAACCCACTCACAAGGGGTACCTACCCTTCTGAATTTATCACGATAAGCCAACATGTAATTTGTGGGAATTGAAATTGAGTGGGGGAGAATAAATCATTCACCCTACCAACTCTAATATGAACCCTTATGTTTGAAAAGGTCATGAGGATGTGCTTTGATCCACATATGTGTGTATGGATCAAAATACCACTAATATATTATCTTTGGATGTAACTGCACATTCAATTATTATCTTAATACATCTCATAGATTTTAGAATAAAAAACCTTTAAAATAATTGAACCTTGTCCAATACTAAAGAAACTCCTCATTGTAATAGCCCTAGTGAAAATTCCACGTAATAAAAGTTAAAAACAATAACCTTGGTTGATGAGACACGTATTCCAAGCTAAATGTTGGGCAAGACATCCTAGGGGGTGTTCATTTGGTTGTTTATGGCTAAGGAAATTGGCAAAGGAAATGGCTAAGGCATTAAAAGGAAAAAATATATATTTTGGCACATTTATTTATGAAAATAATGGAAATTAGGAGAAAAAGGAGGTGAAAGGCCACAGGTTGCATGTGAGGAGGAAAATGAAGAAAATAGAGGCCTCATCCATAAAAAGGCCTTTGAAGATCAATTGGTATCCTTTTTCCAGTTCACTATTGGAGCTCTCTCATTATTGTCTCTCTCTCTCTCATACTCTTGGAGACTTATAGTTTTCTTGGAGCTCTCTTGGTGGGTGTGGATTACTTGGATTCTTGGAGAAATAAGGCAAAGGAAGAGTAGGAAAGTGCAAGAACTCATCAGCATTAGCAACTACATTAGATTTTCTAACAGGTACCAAGATGCATGTATGATTTATTCACTAGTTTTGGCATGCATGGCATATGCATGTGGTTTATTGGTTATGATCTGTCATTGGCATGAAGGATTGCCCTGATCGACAATGGATTTCCTAGCCTTGACATTTCCTGGATAGCCATGGTGTTTGTGAGTTTACTTTCATTATTTTTTTTGGTTGGTTCTCATGTTTCCTTAGCTTGGGTTGAGTTATTAGTCTTGGAACCTTTCATTGAACAAACGCTTTGGAAGCCTTCTAACAACTTGGGTTGAGTTACTAGTCCTAGAAGCCTTGGTTGGAAAAAAAACTCTGGAAGCCCTTGGTGGGTTGAGTTACTAGTCTTGGAAGCCTTAGTTGGAAAAACACTCTCGAAGCCCTGTATAAGTTGTTGTTGAGTTACTAGTTCTAAAAGCCTTTGTTGGACAAATGCTCTGGAAGCCATGGAAAGCTTGGATGGAGACCAACCTGATGATGGTTTTGTTATGTCCGACCATGAGGTGGAACCATTGTTTGATGGGTTGAGGTGGATGGCCTCTGGAAGCCCTGGATGAGTTTTGATTGATGTGTTCTATGAGATCCCACATTCATGGTTGGAATATGTAACAAGGGTGAATGGTTGAAGAGAGATTTGGCTCAATCATTCTATGGTCAAGTGAAACATGGTAGTCCCATCTATGTTTGGTTTATTGCATTAACTAATGAGAAATTCATTCCATCGATTTTCATGTGAAAATGTACTGATGTATATATGGATTTTCATGGCTGACATTTTTATGGTATTTCTTTCCCTATTATGCTAGTTATATGTACATTTTGTGAGAACAACTATGTATGGCTCTCAACATGTTTTTACTTGTACATGAATGGGTAATGTGTCTATGACCTAATAGATGATAATGAAGAAAATGGAATGAGGGAACAATGGTTCATAGTGATTCTCAGATAAGTATGAGATCCCTACACTTAATTCTATTGTTTACACTTGTACGTTACATGTCAATGATATGTTTGATGAAATGCCTATCATGGCTAGTAGGGGTTTGCTTAAGGTCTTGTTGGGATTATTTTTTTGCTTCATTGTTTCCCTGTACGTTTCTTGATTTCAAGCTATCATTCCATTCTGGGTAGTGGCTTGGGCTTTGGGCTTGAAAAATTGGCTTAAATCTTAAGGTCGCTAGCACATAACTGGAAATTCTAGTCCACATTCGCTGGCAGGTAGGCGTATGAGAGCGACTTTGGGTTTCTGGTAGCTCCATTTCCCATAGCATGACAAATATTATGGCCTAAGAGGTTGAGAACAATAGTGGGACCTAGGGGTAGGCTGTCACAGTGGCTGACTTGTCTCCTGATGGTTTTGTTGATGAGGATTGGATGACTGTATGTGATGTTCCATTGAATCCACTTCCTTAAGGTCACATAGGAGGTAAAATATGATCATAGTAAGCACTCATATCAAGTTTACCCTGGTTCACAAGGTTACTTTGGGTAGGTTTGGTAGGAGGGTGTTAGAGAGTGGTATCAGAGCAGCGCTCAACTCTCGAACTGGATGGGTTGAAGGCATTGGTCATGCATGCATGTCAGTTTCATGCGTATCTCTTACACTTATATACTTGTTACATTTTATTGATGATTTATTAAGGTTGTAATATGGTTATCATGGATAATTTTATATTGATTTCATGAAGAATAATTGCCATGAGCATGTGATTGGTTGCTTATTGATTATATGTCACTTACATGTTGATTTTATGGTGCCTACTTACATGTATGTTAGGTTACATTCTTGAATATTTGGATTGCATGTATTAGCCTTGTAGGTTGATTGCAAGAAATGATCGATTATGTTATGTTCGACTACATGCATTTATGCATATTTGTAGTTGGTTAGGCATTGCTTATGCATACTATTAGGTGTATGTGGCAATGTGTACAATGGAGTAATGGTTGTTGCTGTGCATGAGGTCATACCATGCATTGTTGATATGGTCTTGCATTGATGATTGGACCCTAGTTAGAGTGATTTTTATGAGTTGATACATTTACTTACGTATGTCGATATGCTGCTATGATTATGTATACATGTATCACGCTGATTTGGTGATCTTGCAGAACAAGTATCCTCCCCGAGCTATTCTAAGGTACATTGATTTATTGTGATTTGCGTTATTTGATATATTATGCCTTGCAGGAAGAAATATCAAATGGCTAGCAATATGGTTGACTACAGAGACTCTCCCTACGAATCTGAAGAGCAGTATGGTCTTGGGAACTCTTTCGATTTGGAAATAACACTGAGAAGTTTAAGGGAAGAGATAAGGAGTTGTAAGGCAGATAATGACGAAATCATATAGATGCAAGAAAATATAGTAGAGGTAAATGTAGTGACAATCTAGAGCTTGTCATATTTACAGTGGAAAGGACCACTTCGAATCAGTCATGAGGAGGAGCAAAACCTAATGGGGCATATGGAAGTAAATCACATGGAAATCACCGATTAGATAGAGAAGACACAATCCAAGATGGAATATTATTATATACTCTAGAGAGGAGAAGGGATATACATAGGTATGATTCTAGTTCTGATTCAAATAGGCATTATGATCATCACCGTTATCATCCTTACAAAAGGAGTGATAGGGGATACTTTTTGGATGAGTTTAAGAAAGGAAAGGCACCTACTTTTCATGGAGAGGTAAAGATATCACATGATGCAGAGGCTTAGTTTCTTGGTATGAAGAAGTTCTTTAGGTTGCATGACTACTCAGAGAAAATGAAAGCTAGAGTGGCCACTTTCAGTCTTAAAGGTAAAGTAGACATCTAGTAGGAAGATGTGAAGAATGGTAGGGACATAAATGAGGAAAATTTGACTTGGAGTGAATTTGAGTGGCTATTCAAGAAAAATTATTTGTTGGAGAGATACTTTGATAATAGGGGAAAAAATTCTCTGAACTAAAGATGGGATCCATGATAGATGATGAGTACGCCAGTAAGTTCTTGGAATCATTGAGGTATGTGCCTTACCTCAAGGAGGAGAAGGCTAATATTTAAAGATTCATTATTGGACTACAGGTTGCATTCAAAGATGAGATTAAATTCGATAAGCCTGGATCATTGGAGGAGGCCATTCAAAAGCTAAAGCATTACTATGAACAATTGAAGTGCAACACTAAAACTAAGCTAAGCTAGAGAGGTAATGTAAAGAGAAAAGGAAAATGGGATAAAAAGTGAGCAAGGACACAGGGTACAGATAACAAGGAGAATGTTGCACCACCTAGGAGTTTCAATACATCAGATAGAGGACAGGGACATCAATCTGAAGAAAATAATAAGGACAGAGGCTGGAATCCTATATAATGTTGGACTTGTGGCAAAGATCATTGCATGAGAGATTGTTCACAGAATTAGGGTGGTAGACCTCAGATATATATTGCACAGGAGGCACAAACTATTGGAGATGTAGGCTAGAGTATTCCTCATATCTATGTAGTCATAGAAAATGGGTAGGAAGAACACAAATCATTTATCATTGAGATGGACGATAAGATTTGTGATCAAGTTATTTCTATTTTGATTGACCCTGGATCTAATTATAGCTATGTTAGTCTTGACTTGGTCGATAAGTGTGGTTTGAGTAAGGAATTGCATGTAGAGTCTTAATTAGTGTAGTTGGCTACATCTACGAAGAAACAAGTTCATCATTGGGTAAGAGATTGTGCATTTGACTTGAATGGTATGCCTACCGCAACACATTTAAATGTATTACTGTTGGGTTCATATAGTATGTTATTGGGCATGGATTGATTGTATCTACATAGAACCAAGGTAGACTGCTATGATAAAGCTATGGAGTGCAAGCTATTTATGGTACACATTTCTAGTGATAAGGGTAAGGAGGTTGAGGAAGTAGATGTGTTGAATAGATATCCAATGTTGAAGCAGTTTTGGGATGTATTTCCTGAGGACATTATAGAGTTTCCACCTCATAGGGAGGTAGACTTTTCTATTGAGTTAGTGTGAGGGGTAGCTCCAAGATCTAAAGCACCTTACAGGATGAGCATGCCTGAGTTGGTTGAGTTAAAGTTGTAGCTAAAGGAAATATTGGACAAGGGATACATTAGGCCAAGTGTATCACCTTGGGCCGCATCTATATTTTTTATGAAGAAGAAATATGGTACTCTCATTTTATGCATTGATTACAGGAAGTTGAAAAAAGTGACTATTAAGAATAGATATCCTTTGTCAAGGATTGATGACTAGTTCGATCAACTAAAGGGAGTAACAATGTTTTCGAAGATTCACTTGAGATCTGGATACCATCAGGTACACATCAAAGAGGAGGACATTTACAAGAGTGCGTTCAGGACTAGGTATGGGCATTATGAGTTTGTTGTTGTTCCATTTGGCTTAACTAATGCTCCAACTACGTTCATGTGTTTGATGAATAGTGTGTTGTGTCCATATTTGGATAAGTTTATTATTGTGTTCGTTGATGATATATTGGTATATTCTAAAAATGAGGAAGAGCACTTCGAGAACTTAGCAGCAGTATTGAGGTTATTGAGAGAGCATCAATTGTATGCTAAGCTTGTTAAGAAATTTACCCAAGAATTACTGAGAGGAACAAATATAAAAATAACCAACAACAACCATAAACACATAAACACACATGTTTATCCAGGAAAACCCCAAATCCGGGTAAAAACCCAACCTAATGATATCTCATTAGCATTGGCCAAAACCCTGACCAATTCGACCAAGTGAGCCTTTACCACTCACCTCCAAGCCCACGTTACAATGAAGTCCTTCTAGCCTTTTATAAGCTCCAGTACATAGAATACCACAGGTAGAATAGTATGGGTGCACAATACCATGTGCCACAAAACCATCACTGTTTAACCTGGTCAACTTTGACTCTATCCCGAGTCAAGTTTACCTAACAATTCCCCCTTTAAACTTGACTTGGGGTTCCTTGACTAACTCTAGCCAAACCTGCTAAGTGAGACAATCCCACTCACTCTAGCCCTTAGCCCCCTCAGAGTTTTTACTCGAGGTATTGTTAACCTGAAATCCCCCCTATCACCTAGTTCTAACCAAACTTTACTAGTGATTACCTAGGGGTACACATGCCTTACCAGGTCTTACAGTAGTATACTGATTTACATGCAATAATTTTGACTTCATTAATTTATTTTTATTTATTGTTGTCTCAACACATCCTCTCTCGCTTTTATATACTCCATGACTGATACTTTCCTCAACCATGTATCACCACACTAAATATTTGATTGACACATTTCGTCAAGTACTCTGTGTGCATCCTCACTTAGCTTTCCAACTAGTGAATTTCACGAATGTTATGGTTTTAGTCCTCAACACTCTACCTGACATCAATGCAAGTGTTTTAATTTACTTGCAGAGCGCTAAAATTTCTGGCATGGCCATATGTCATCATTTATGTGCATGAACGTCACTTCATAAAACCACATCAGGAACAAAATTCCCATCACTCCCTAGATTTCATTGGAATGACTTGGAGACAATCAATGGATTTATCTTCCTGTCATGTCCTCAGACAACAATGTGAGTGTTTCCACTTGGGAAATGAACCAATACTCTTAGATCATCCAGATCCAAAAAACACCAGGTTTTCATAAATGTGTCACCACAATAACACTACACTCCTTGTAATCAAACACAAAAAAGAAACATGACCTGATATCGATTTCTCTGGTACAGATCTTTATGTTCACGTCCACCATCTTGCTCTCATCCAATCATAGGTGGAACGATCAAAAACATTTCATATCCTATATTGAGCTTCAAAGAAAACATTTGAACCCTCGTAGTTTTTGGACAGAGGCACGACTATCTACTCTGTCTGCCCCACTAGACCTATGTCTTCATTTTCTGATGTTTGGATCTTCATATCCAAAACTTGCATCACCTCTCTCCTCAATCGTTGACACCTCATCCATGGATTTCCTCTTCACGATTATCTCTTTAGTCGTTGCCCAACTGGCAACGACTTCCAATAGCGGACCATCAACATTACGCCACAGGCTCTAAATCTTGTTAGCCTTCTTCATCATGATCTTGCCCTGATTTTTCCGGCAACGCCGCTGCCACAGTGCTGCCATTCACACCATTATTTCCCTTGCTCTCACAAGCGCTGGTCCTGCAAATGGGGCACACGGAGTGCTTCGACAGCCATGCATCAGTGCACTGCACATGAAAGGCGTGGCCGCATGCGGGGATCACGCGACACCGGTCACCGATCTGGAAATTGTCGAGGCAAACAGTTCACTCATTGTTGTTGCCACCACTTCTATGAACCGCGAAGCGACGGTCTTCTCCCTCTTCTTCATGGCATTCGATGGTGGGCAGCCACTAGAGGTCGGTTGCTAAGAGGCCCTACTGCTTGGGAGACTTGTCATTCTCCTCCAACTGGTGGCGGTGCCATTGACTCTGCAGCAACAAAATGTAAGAGATCAGCCACAAATAAAGCGACACCAACCCTGCTATGCCAGTGCACAACAATGACGCTGATCAAGGCATCACCTGCATTGCAATCTGGAATGCTAATGCCACTGCTTCCCGGATTCCTCTAGGAATCAAATTTATTTCATTCACCAGGCCAATAAAACCCTTGGCAACAAAAGCGTCCCCTTTGAAGCCAACATTTGGCTCTGATACCAATTGTTAAGAAATTTACCCAAGAAAACAAATTATTTAAGGAGGATTACTGAGAGGAACAAATATAAAAATAACCAGAAACAACCATAAACACATAAACACATGTTTACTCGGGAAAACCCCAAATCTGGGGAAAAACCCAACCTAATGATATCTCATAAGAATTGGCCAAAACCCTGGCCAATCCGACCAAGTGAGCCTTCACCGCTCACCTCCAGGCCTACATTACAATGAAGTCCTTCCAACCTTTTATAAGCTCGATTACATATAATACCACGGGCATAATACTATGGGTGCAAAATACCATGTGGCCCAAAACCATCACTGTTTAACCTGGTCAACTTTGACTCTATCCCGAGTCAAGTTTACCTAAAAAAGCTCGGCATGTGTAGTTTCTTTCAGACTGAGGTGCACTATCTGGGACATGCAACCTCCAAGGAAGGCATTGCAGTAGATCTAGAGGAGACAAGGGCCATCATGGAGTGGGTGGCTCATAAAAGTGCGAAGAAGGTGAGATCTTTCATGGGTTTGGTAGGATATTATAGCAGGTTCATCAGGAACTTCTCATAGATTGCTTATCCCAGTACATCATTGCAAAGGAAAGGGTAAGAAGTTTGAATGGACAAAGGAGTGTGAAGCTAGCTTTGAGAATCTTAAGTAGTTGTTTATGCATGCACCAGAACTACATATTGCAGATCCAGAAAAAGAGTTTGTGGTGTGCACAAATTCTTGCAAGAGAGGGCTTGGTGGAGTCCTTATGCAGGCTGGATAGGTGGCATGTTATGAATCCTGGAAACTAAACAAGCACGAGCAGAACTACCTGACACTTTGATCTTTAGTTAGCACCAATTATACATGCATTGAAGATGTGGAGACATTATCTTCTAGGCAGGTGGTTTGTGCTTGTGAGTGATCACATTGGGTTGAGGTATTTGTGTGACCAGCGAAATCTGAATGCTAGGTAGGCTAGATGGTTGGCCACGATCAACAAGTTTGATTTTGATATTAGGTACATCAAACGTAAAGTGAACATGGTGGTAGATGCTCTTTTCATATGGTTAGATGTACATCACTTGGTAGTTGTGAGATCCTATGGGACAAACTTACAAGATAGGATCTTGCAAGCCTGACAACAGGATGTTAGGTATATGGATATTGTGCATAGGTTGCAGTAGGGTGATAGTACATGTACAGGTATAGATCATGGTATAGGTACATGTATAGGTGCAGGTACAAGTACATGTAATGGTATAGGTACAGGTGGAAGTACAAATACATGTACAAGTATAGGTACATGTATAGGTGCAGGTGCACTAGGCATGGACTATCATCTTACAACAGATGGATTGGTCAGGTTCCAAGACATGATATATATATCGAATAAAAGTGAGCTAAAGAAGGTGATCTTGAAGGAGTTTCATGTGAAACCATATTCAGGTCACCCAGGTTATCAGAAGACACTGACAACAGTGAAGAGATATTATGATTGGATGAATTTGAAGAGGGATGTAGCAGAGTTAGTGGCTAGATTCTTTGATTGTCAGTGAGTGAAAGAAGAGTGTAAAAATCTAGGTGGAATGCTACAATGATCGTGATTCCAAAGTGGACATGGGAGGTTATTTCCATGGATTTCATCACAGGGTTGCCGAAGACAGTGAAGCAGCATGATTCCATCATGGTCATTGTGGAGAGGTTAACAAAGGTTGCACATTTCATTCCGGTGAAGTCTATGTTCTCATCTAGTGATGTGACACAAGTGTTCATCTGAGATGTGGTTAGACTACATGGTGTTCTAAAGAATATTGTATCAGACATGGATGCGAAGTTCAATTCCAAGTTTTGGAAGGAGTTATTTGTAGGTTTAGGCACAGAATTAGCCTTTAGCACAACTTATCATCCACAGATGGATGGACAAACAGAAAGGGTCAATAAGATATTAGAGGACATGTTACGGATGTATGTCATGCATCAACAATAGAAGTGGGAAGATTATCTCCCTTTGGTTGAGTTTGCATACAACAATGGTTATCAGGAGTCATTGAGGACGAGTCCTTTTGAGGCATTGTATGGGTGGAGTTGTAACACTCCTATCAATTGGAGTGATTCGGTTAGTAGGATATTAATTGGACTAGATATGTTGATAGACATGGAATAGGAAATATAGATGATCAAGAAGAATCTAAAGGCAACATAGGATAGCAAGAAGAGTTATGTAGATAGGAATAGGTTGTTCAATGATTTCCAGGTTGGGGAATAGGTGTGCTTGCACATCAAACCGAAGAAGAGCTCCTTGTAGATTGGCTCATGTGCCAAGCTCGCACCACGATTTTGTGGACCCTTCAGTATCATTAAGAGGATTGAGTGAGTAGCCTATAGACTTTCACTGCTTCCGACAATGAAATTCCGTGATGTTTTACATGTATCATTTCTTAATAAGTATGTTAAGCATGTTGATCATGTGATTTACTGTTCTATATTGCAAGTGGAACCAGATGGAGAAATTGAGTCAGAGCCTTGTGTCTATTGCAGAAAAAGGTGCTTATGCTCTTGAACTGAGCAATCAAGCAAGTTAAAGTGAAACAGAAGCACATGGGCCCAATAAATATACATGGGAGATGGTGGATTAGATGCGGGCCACGCATCCTTCCTTGTTTGTCGATGGAGGCAAAGCAACTTGATATGGTGGTTTGGTATTTGGTTATGGTGGTTTGGTATTTGCTTTATGGTGGTTTGGTATTTGCTTTATGGTGGTTCAATATATGTTTTAAGATGGTTTGATATATGCCATATTATGTTTTGATATATGCTTAGACATGGTGTGTAGTATACGTTTTGATATATTCTTTGGTATATGTTTTGGCATATGTTTTGGTATCTATATTTTTGATGATGTTGTTATATGTACACCCATGTTTGGATGTAAATATCATAACGAACTATGTTATAAAGCTCCACTATGGGGTATGGTTGTCATGTTTTTATGATATCATGTGGTTATGTTATCATGATTTTATGATGTTATATGAGCGCACACTCACCAGGATGATCATTGTAAATATTGTAATGAGATGTGTTATAAAGGTCCACTATGCGGTATGTTGTCATGATGTTTTTCTCTTAAGAAGATCCTTCATTGTAAATGTTGCATCCAGCTGTGTTATAAAGAATCCATGAGATGTATGTCTTCTTTTAGAAGGTTGTTGAGGTATATGTGTGTTTGAACACCGAGGACGGTGTCCCCCAAGGGGGAGGGTTCTATAATAGCCCAGGTGAAAATTCCATGTATTAAAAGTTAAAAGCAATAACCACGATTGATGGGACAGTTATTCGAAGACAAATGTTGGGCAAGAAATCCTAGGGGTGTTCATTTAGTTGTTTATGGCTAAGGAAACTGGAAAAGGCAATGGCTAAGGCATTAAAAGGAAAAAAGGCATTTTTGGCACATTTATTTATGGAAATAATGGAAATTAGGAGAAAAAGGAGGTGAAAGGTCATAGGTTACACGTGAGGTGGAAAATGAAAGAAAATAATGGAAAATGAAGAAAATAGAGACCTCATCCATAAAAGGGATTCTAAGGGTCAGTTGGGAACATTTTGTCAGTTCAATGTTGGAGCTCTCTCATTATTCTCTCTCTCTCTCGTACTCTTGGAGACTTAGATTTTTCTTGGAGCACTCTTGGTGTGTGTGACATACTTGGATTCTTGGAGCAAGAAGGCAAAGGAAGAGTAGGAAAGTGAAAGAAGGCATCGACATTTGCAGCCACATTAGATTTTTTTGCAGGTATTGAGTTGCATGTATGATTTCCTCACTAGTTTTGTCATGGATGGTATATTCATGTGGTTTCTTATTTGTGATCTGTCATTGGCATGGAGGATTTCCTGGATCGACAATGGATTTCCTAGCCTTTCCATTACCTGGATAGCCATGGTGATTATGAGTTTAATTTCATTGTTTATATTTTGTTGGTTCTCATGTTTCTTTAGCTTAGGTTGAGTTATTAGTCATGGAATCCCTAGTTGAACAAACACTCTAGAAGCCTTGTAACAACTTAGGTTGAGTTACTAGTCCTAAAAGCCTTGGTTGGACAAACACTCTAGAAGCCTTTGGTGGGTTGAGTTACGAGTCCTAGAAGCCTTGGTTGGACAAATTCCCTAGAAGCCCTGTAAAAGTTGTGGGTTGAGTTACTAGTTCTGGAAGTCTTGGCTGAACAAATGCTCTAGAAGCCGTAGAAAGCTCAGATCTAGACCAATATGATGATGGTTTTGTGATGTCCGACCGTGAGGTGGAATCACTGTTTGATGGATTGAGGTAGATGGCCTTTGGAAGCCCTAGATGAGTTTTGATTTATGTGTTCTATGAGATCCCACATTCATGCTTGGAATATGGCACGGGGGTGAATGAATGAAGAGAGATTTGGCTCAAGCACTCTATGGTTGAGTGGAATGTGGTAGTCCCATCTCTGGTTGGTTTATTGAATTCATTAATGAGAAATTCATTCCCTTGATTTTCATGTAAAAATGTACTGATGTATATATGGATTTTGATGACTAACATGTTTATGGTATTTTTGTTCCTATTATGCTGGTTACATGTACATTTTGTGACAACAACTATGTATGGCTCTCAACATGTTTTTACTTGTACATGAATGGACAATGTGTCTCTGACCTAATAGATGATAATACATCAAATGGCATGAGGGAATAATGGTTCATAGAAATTCTCAGATAAGTATGAGATCCATACACTTAATTATATTGTTTACACCTATGGGTTACATGTCGATGATATGTTTGACGAAATGCATATCATGGCTAGTAGGGGTCTGGTTAAGGTCTTGTTGGGCTTATAGATTTTGCTTTATTTTTTCCCTATACTTTCTTGAATTCAAGTTATCATTCCATTCTGGGCAGTGGCCTGGGATTTGGGCCTAAAAAAGTGGCTTAAATCTTGGGGTCGCTAGCACAAAAATGGAAATTCTTGTCCACAATCACTAGCGGGTAGGCTTATGAGAGTGACTTTAGGTTTCTGGTCTCTCCCTTGCCCATAGCATGAGAGCGACTATGGTCTAAGAGGTCAAGAACAACAATGGAACCCAGGGGCAGGTTGTCACAGTGGTAGACTTGTCTCCTGAGGGTTTTGTTGATAAGGATTGGATGACTGTATGTGATGTTCCATCGATTCCACTTCCTTAAGGTCACATAGGAGGTTGAATCTGATCATAGTATCCTCGCATCTCATGTTTACCCTAGTTCACACGGTTACTTTGGGTAGGCCTGGGAGGAGGGTGTTACACTTATTTTCACCATTAAATCTAACCTTTATGATTAATAAATTCATATAAATTAATAAAAATAGAGCAAAGACAATTCCACTTGCTTACTCTAGTTTCTAATAAAGGTTCCATCAATATAAGACATTGCGAACTTCTTACTCTATTTTCCCATAAAGGTTGCATCAAGTTATAATTTATTATTTATGGAGTCACCAAAGAGAGCGCTTAATTTTTGTTGTCAACATCATCATACAAATATGATATAATAAAATGTACATGTCACAGATATCTAGTATAACTTATACTGTGTCATCCATTGTGCTCATGTAGTTATTACACACACACATATGCTATGCCATCCATGATGTGTGTCTCCTACAAACATGATTAGAAATTTATTCATCTTAACAATTCAACTCTCACCTAAGAACAACAAGAGTCATTGCACCTTTTTGAAGAAGCCAACGCATCCACAACTTGAGGAGATTAATATTGTTATTCTTCCTAGGTGCTTGTCTACCACTATGATATCCATCTGTTCCTTTTATGTGGTTTAGATTATTTGTCTGGCATCAGGATATTCTCCTTTAAAACATGAAATAAATTTATGTTTTATTCCACATTTAACATATGGAGCAACGCTTTCCCATTTATAGAGCATACAAAATTTATTCAACTCCTTCTTGTAACTGGACATGAACTATAAAAAGTTATGAGTCAATTAACATTATCTATACAAGAAGAATCAAGTATCATTGACTATTAACAAGTAATGATAATTATCATATCTACCAAAAACGACTAACAAATACAAAATACATCTTCCTTTGAAACTAAATCTAAATGGAAATTACTTAAGACAACAAATAATAGAAAATTTGTATGATTGTTCAAGATCCATTGCTTATGATATGTGAATTACTTATATATAATATATATGTAATATATGATATACATCAAAACACTTAACCTATAATACATCTTCACATTACTTAGATAGAAAAACTAGTAAAAATGAACTAAATTATAATTTTATTTTAAATTAATTATTATTATTATTATTATTAATTATAAAAAGAATTATTATATGAGATAAACATATATATGTTTTAAAATACATATAAGTAATATTTTCAAACTATTAGAGATTCACATCTACATTACCATGAATTCTTAATTTGTAAATAAATTTGTGGTTACCATATTATGGGCTAATACCATGATTTATCAATTAACACATGTCCAATATCATATGTGTCATAAAGTTAACAACCCAATGTCCAATATAATAGTGGTCGTAATTTAATTAAAACAATATAATTAATAAGAAAATAATTTTAACCCTGATTTGTAATATACTATTATAAGTATTCCAACATATCCTATAAAGATTAAATTTTTTCTATCCACTTAATAATTACTCATAATTAAATTACCTATAAATTCCTTGATAATTAAATTAAATTTTTAAATTCCTATTATAAAATAAATATATAAAATAGAATTTATTTAAAATATATTTTTTAATTTATTATTTTAAAAGTTAAACATAATTATCTCTAAGATTTTAAAGGTATAAAATAGTTATTCCAAGAAAAATGAAAATTTCAAAGAAATCTTTGAAAAAGACCTTTGTAACTAGTGTGGTTCATCATCAATACAACTTGTCCTGATGATGAACCACACTAGTTGGTTCGAAAAGCGTCGACAAAAGGTATTTTTCATATGATTTACGCCCAAGCTCTTCTTCTTATAATTATGATCAATCACAGAAGCCTCAATTCTACAAATCTTTGAAAGTTGGAAGAATGAAAATTTCAGAAGTCCTTTGAGTAATTTTAAAGGTATGAAATAGTTATTTCAGAAAAAATGAAATTTTCAAAGAAATGTTTGAAAGTCAGAAGAATGAAAGTTTCGAAACTCTTTTGAGTAATCTTGATATTTTTCTGAGCTGTAGTTTAATTAGCGAGAGGAATTGTTCGGAAAGTTATAGAAATTCCAACAAGGATTTTTGTAAATCTAAGTTAGAGTTGTTAAATTTCAAAATTTCAAAATTGTAGGTGTCCTCAAAGTTTTTGATGGTGCTGAATCTATTTCCACCATCAAAAACACGATTGAAACACTGCATCTGCAAGATTTTTTAAATTTTTTAACCCAAATTCCGGCCAGTTTTGACAATCTAGGCAATTCTTTAGCCTAAATAGACTACTTTTTCTGAAAGTGACCGACCACTGGACTGCACCTACAGTGTGTCTGCAGAGATAATTCCGTGATAATTCCGTGAGGTCACTCAAAGCTCTGACAAAAATGATACTTGACAATTTGCCTAACAACCATGCAGTGAAATTCCAATTTGAAATTCTGTCCTATCATATTCATACTCATGAACTTGCTATACCAACCTTTAAATCAAGTGTGCATAAGGAAATCTTAACCGTCTCTTACGTCAATGGCAAAGGTGTCCCTCGTCAGCCCATGTGCTCACCATAATAAAAATGAAATTCATACATTACAAAGCGAAATCCAAAACTCGAGCGATCCTGATATGATATACATCATGCTGGATGCAATTGAAGTGTTTTCTACACGAATAATCTTATCACTGTGGGATATATGCTATATTCAGTATATTTGAAATTAGTCATACAATTTTTTTTTCATACAATTTTTTTTGATAGTGTTCATGTTTGTAGGATTCCAGAATATTTTGAAAATCTACAATTGACTTGACTTAAGCTCACTCATCATATGACATAAACGTCCCCTCCATTAGTAAATTTCGTATATGCGTGAAATTGGTGAGGACTCTTCGAACATGACGGTGGATATCCATGAGGTCATTCAATTATTGATCGGCACGAAATTTGAAAGCTTGACACAAGAATTTTGCATGTATTGTCATTCAGTTGACAATTATTTGAAGAGAGCGTCCACACGCTCAATAAAAACCATGTCATGATTTCATTTCAGAATCCATTCAATAAATTTTCTTCACCGCAATATTATTAGATTGCAGACACCAAAGATGAGCACCTCTCTGTTATAGGTAGTAGAAAATGTTCCTGTTGACTAAGATGCAAAGATCAGAAGCCCGATGGTGTCCAAACTCGATAGTGTATTTCAATAGGAGTTTTCCTCCTGAATTTGTATTTGGCATGACCTCCTCAGCATTCTAGGTTTAAATAATTTTTTGCAACTCTACCTTGATGACAAGTGTCAGTCTAAAGAATTATTAAATGGTATGCTGTTTGTTGTACTAGGGTGCAGTAAACTATAGTACAGTAAACTATAGGAGAGGAGCTAATGTGTGGGATACAGATTCTCATAAATTTGGTAATGTTTTTACCTTTTTAAAGAAACCCATGTTTTTGATCCATCAATGTTTATGGTATAATGTGATAAACATTATTTCTACCGTGTATATACTATATACGAGATTTCAGCAATGCAGACGTTGCAGAAGGCCAATATCATCATTACAGAGTGGGGATCCCTACAACCTGATCCAAATACACCCCTGTTATAAGGAATGTACTGCGTATAATCATGTGATTAATAAGTTGGGCAGGAGGATATCCAGCTTATTGAGGGTATGGGGATGGATGCCTACATAGTTTCAATTTAATTATAACCTAGAAAGCAAATTGTCGCTGAATGGAGAGTTGATCACATCTCACAAGGATTAACGCCAGTTAGTTTGTATGTGTATCATATCAGATTCTTTCTTTGACATTAGAAATGAGAATTTCAAATCAAATTATTTTCCAGTTGTTGATGATGGTAAGAAGAGCATTACAGATTGGACATCAAATTCCTCTTTCACTTTCATATTACCACAGAAGCATTATAAATTGGACACCAAATTCTTTAAGAAAATCACCAAATTCCTCTTTCACTTTCATATTACCACACATTCTTCAAGAAAATCATTACAGATTTCATCGTTATCACTACAATTTAATATCCATCAGTTGGTGGGAAAAAACACTACAGTAGCTCAACACGGTTGGCTTCGCGGCTTTGAAAATTGGCATTTTGTGAGGCGCGTACTCTATAAGACGTGATTTTAGTGCTTTAATGATTAATCCCCATATCTGCCACCGGATTGTAGGAAACAAGAAGGACATTAGCACAAAATAAGCTCCCTCTTCGTTAACCTGTGGATATTGCCTCTGCATCTTCGAAATCGTGAATGGAAGCATGATGATTAATGGATCCATTGGCGGGATGCCCACGAACTTGTGGAGTCGTGGCTACAACCACCAAAGAACATTGCAGGGTTCTCAAAGACGAATTAATGTTACAGAAGCTCACGTAATAAATTCAAGACACCTTGTTCTGTAGGCTCACATATAGCCAAAGCCCTATGGTCCATGATACAGATGGTGGAGATGATGAACCACCCAAACCGCTTGCCATATGCAGTCAAGAAAACCACTAAAATTGCAAATCCCTTTCCACTCTCAAGCTTTTTACTAGAGGGAGGGCGACGAAAATAAAATGATGTTGGGATTGTGAACAATGTTTTCTCAGGCAATTCCATAGAGATAACACGCAATTCCATAGAGATAACACTTTTGGATAAATATAACTTTATTTTAAAATAGTAATAAGTTTATATATAATATATATATATATATATATATATATATTTAATATACATTTAAAGAATCAAGTTTTAATTATGGATATTCACCCTACTTTAATTATGGAGATTTATTATATATACTATAGCTAATACTACAACTATACATAATTTAAAATACTATAAGTCATTTCATATGATACTTGTTCATATGACAATAGTTTTAATTATTTAATTAAGTTAAAATGGAAAAAAAAGATAACTACTTTGAAAATAAATCTCATCATTTAATTTGTGTATACTATTAAGCCACCACAATTGAATTTAAATCTACTAAAATTTAAATCTCATGTCATTATGTTGGTTTCCAAATTCATCCAATTATAATTTTACAAAAGTATATATAATCAAATTTTGTAAAACTATAGTTTTGAAAACATTCTCATTGTTTGAATCTAACTCACAATTTACTATAGATAACCACATTGTTTAATGAATAAAATAATAAAAATATTGTCACCCCAACTTAGCACTCTCACACATAGAAAATTATGATAGCCCTATCTATAATTCGATGATGATTATTGTTGTTCAATAAAGCATTAACTATTTTTCTCATGGAAGAAGTAGCTATGTAGAACGAGAGTTGTGTAGAGTCCAGGATGGGTGTTGAGTAAGGGATATGTGAAAGAGGGATTATGTGCACAAGAATAGGTGTGGAGTAAATGTGTGTGTGAAGAAAGGAACACATAAGTGTGGAGTAAATGTGTGTGTGAAAAAAGGAACACATACTTTTTTTTGCACATATGGAATTTGGTTTCGAATATATAGATTGTTTCATTGGTAAATTCATTATGGAAAAATGATTTTTATCGGTAAATTCATTATGGAGAAATGATTTTTATTTCTTTTAAAAGAATTTACGCAATTCATTTTGGAATATCTATTCATGCCATCTATAAACATTTGAAAAAGTATGTTTCGACTTGTTTTCTATTTCGATTTTGCATTATATGTATTACTATAGTATATATAAGTTGTTTGCGAGTTAATAGATGTTGAGTTCCCTTTTCAAATTTGAAGTTTGGTTCTTTTCAAATACGAAGCTTAAGAAATGTAAACCCAAATTATAACTATATTTGCTTCTGAAGATATAAATAAAAGATATTTGCATGGGCTATACATATTCCATTGGTTACAATAAGATGGATCTATTGTGAAGACAGATATTTGATAATATATCTCATATGACGTAACATATTACCTAAGAAATTGCAAACCAAGTAATATTTTACTTTTCCCATTGAACAAATTCATATTCCACTTTGTTTTCATTGGTACAAAATCATAAAAATTGAAAGGATGATAATTTGCGTATGCCAAAACATGTAGATGACTTTTCAAACTTAGTATTAGGAAAACAAGTGAATTTAATTTCCAATGTTAATCACAAATATTATAAGGTTAAACACCAGCATAAAAATTGAAGGGATGAGCATCCCATATGCCAAAACATGTAGATGACTTTGACAAACTTAGTATTAGTAAGACAAGCGAATTTCATTTTCAATGTTGATCACAAATATTATAAGGTTAAACACAAAATCAAAAAAAAGAAAAATAATCTTTATTAATTGACATGAAGATTGATTTTGAACGTAAACTCAAGTTTTTATTTTTTTTTACTTTAAAAACCAATGTAAGTAAAAACAAATGTATACTTATAAGTATTATATAATATGGTGTTTTATCTTTATTAGTAAATAGAGAATTTTGTTATAATCAAATTCAGAGTGTCATATGTCCTATATTAATAGAAACTATTACATAACAGAGATGGAGTGGATTAATAAGTTTCAGTATTATCTATGATTTTGAAATTGCTATTTTTTTTTTTTTTAATTCCTTGTTTTTATAAGGTTTATATCATCATGAATAGTGTCATTGAAATTTTTCTTGTGTCACTTAATTTTTACTTGCGTCAATGGTTACCTGAGAACATGGGAAGAATGATTCTTATGAGTCTTAATCTCATTCTTACCCATATGGATGGTTTCTTCATAAATAATTATTTTTATATTATTTTGATATCAATTATATCTGTGTGATAATTTATCTATATCATGTGTAGATGTATAACTATGTAGATGTTCAAAAAAAAAAAAAAAAAAAACATTGAAATCAATATAATTGAAAATAATAAAATATTAATATATAATAATATTATATTAATGAGAAGGTAGTATAATTTTTTTTTGTAATAAAATAAATCTATATAATCGTCGACATACTTTGGCTTTGCAAGCTCATAAGGAAAATAATCAAGGTCTAAGCTAGAATATATGACCATAGTTGGATCATATTGTTGGATATGGCATGCATGTGATAGAACACTTGGTGCAGGCAATTGGTAGCCAAAAAATGCAAGTGGATATTTGGTCATTAAAAAAAAAAAAAGCCACTATAGGTCTTCCTCAGCAACTGATTCATTTTATTACTTCACAAGGGCTGAAGTTTGGGGTAGAAAAGACGAAGAATGAACATGATTCAAGAATTGAACCCTTCTTTCCTTTAGGGTTCCTTGAAGCACCATGAGAGAGAGACCTACTTGAAATTTTTGGCTCAAATAATTAGGGAATAAAATAGTTGTTTAGTGGTAAGACCTCAACGAAAGTGGAGGAGGTAACTAGTCTCAATGTAACCCCTAGGATTATAAAGGAAGACCCTTCCCTTCTTTGAGAGACAAAGACGAGTGGGATACCTAAGGTCTTGGTAAAAAAATTATCAGAGGAAAATTTTGAATCCACTCTTGCATAGGGAATTTTGGGAGTGGGAGGGAAGGAAAATCATAGAGAAGACGAAAGAAAGGAAAAATTAGCACAAGGAAGAGGCGTAAGTAAAGCAAAGAAAAAAGAAGAAGAAGGAGATGGTTTTGAAAAGTGATAGTGGGGAAATCCAATATAGCCTCTTCTTAGGAGATGACATGGAGATTTCGGAAGCGGTAGCATTGGCGAATAAATCTATAGTGGGGTGGGAATTTAATAGGGTTTCAATGTGGAAACACTGGAGACTTGAAGGGACCAGAATATTTCTAGAAAAGTGTCGATTGTGCTGGAGGTTTGATAGTTGCTAAGAGGTTGTTCCATTTGATATTCCAAAGTCAAGAATATGCATCCAATATCGTTAAATAGGTATGGTTTATAGACTCCAACCCTATGGTTTTTAAGGCTCGGACTCCCTTATTTATGCACATAGGGAGAGATTGGGTGTCATGCCTATTTGGGTCCATCCTCTGGGTCTACCGACACACATGTGGAACACTCAGAGCTTCGCGAACATAGGAAATTCCCTGGGTGGGTTTCTTGATGCAGAAAATGCGTTAGTATGGACCTAAGGGAAAATTTGTATCAATCAATGAACATTGGGAAGGAAAAGGAATGGTTGGTCGACCTGGATGATGAAGGGATTCCCTTAAGAAACAATAGGTGCAATAGGTATGGACATCTAGCTAATAGTTTCACTCTACCTTTCAATCCAAAACACAACCAATCTAGCCAGAAAAAGAAACAAAGGAAATTAGGGGAAGCGAGGACCTAAGGGGTTAGAAATCACCAGGTGGGAGCATCTTCTAGAGAGTTTTTGAGGGCTTCTTTTGGGGTTAATACTATGGAGGGGGAGAGTATTGGTACACAAGAACAAGGGTTTCCATAAACAGGTACAAAAGAGATACAACATGTTTTGGTTATGACACAACAACCAATACTCATGGATGCATAGGCAGAGGTGGTCATAGACTCTTAAGAAGATAGAGAGCCAAACATGGACATACAACCATATAGTTGGGTGGATGAAGGCACTCAATAGCCGATTGAAGGTGCTCCACTGGGTACTTCTCTTTCTTCTCCCTCAGTTTCTTTCAATTACAGAGGCTTGAAAAGTAACCCAAAAAAACCTTCTTTTAAGAGACTTGTTTAGATTATAGGACCTAAGGTGGTCTTCCTACAAGAAAACTTGGGGGAGGGGGATAGAGTTACTTCCCTGCTTGAGAGAATCTTACCTTATAGGAGTTTTGTTGGCATGGAGATTAGGGGGTGCTCTGGAGGATTAACCTCATGATGGGACTCACAGCAGATTCAAATGGAGGGGACTTGGATTATCCCTTTAGGGCTTGTTATGGATGGATTTTCTATGGAATTGGGGTTGAGTTCGCCTTCCTAAATATATATTCCCCACATGAAGATCAAGTGAACTTCTAGTCTAACCTCTTAAAGAATTCAATTGTAAAGTGAGGCAACTTAATTCTGGGAGGAGAACTGAATTTCTCAATATGAAATGTGGAGTCCCATGGGTAGCATGCCAAACCTGATATTCTTTCAAACATTTTCTCTCATCTTCATACCGTGTCAAACCTCATTGAACTACAAATTATTAAAATCAAACCTAGCTTGAGGAGTTGGTGCCTTGAAGAGGATAGGGTGGCCAAATGCATAGACATATTTATTCTAGCAAAAGACCTATTCAATAGACACAACCTTCTTTGATAATGGATTGGAGTGGGAGGTGAATCTGATCACTCCCCCATATTATTAGAAATAAAGAGTAGGTCTTAGAAGCCGACAAGCCCTTTTAAAATTAATGTTGGATGGCTTTAAGATGAAAGCTTCAGAAATCTGGTTTGCAAAAATTGGAGACATTATGATAGGGATTCTAGTAGATCAGCAACACAACAATTTTAGGACAATTTGAAACAAATCAATATACTGACAAAGGAATGGGCTGCCCATAAATGGTCCAGGGAGCTGAAGGAACTCTTCACCATTAAAAAAAAACTAGGCTTGGTAGCCGATTCAAATGAAAAAGTATTTAAATATCAAGAGTCAAGGGAGGAATTGCGGAGATTGATCTCCAGGAGGAAGGAGATTCTAGCTAACAGGGAGGTGGAATGGAGACTAAAAAGTAGGGCCATATGGCAAGAAAAAAAAGATGAAAATATAAATTTTTATAGGTCCATGCCAAGAGCCACAAAATTATTAACACCATGATTAAAATGAAAGATCAACAGGGAAGGGAGGTCACAAAATTTGAGGGACTTGCATCGATGGGTATAGATCACTTCAAAAACCAATTCAAAGCTCCTACTAGGGTGTCAATTATAGAAATTATTATTGGTACAAACTTCTTTCCATGTTTTGTGATTGAGGAGGAAAGAAAAACTATAATAGGGGAAGTTATAGAGGAAGAAATCAAATCAATTTTTTCTAGTTTCGAAAAAGACAAATGTACAGGGTGAGATGGATGGACTACTGAATTCTTCACTCACTTCTATGACCTTTTTTAGGAAGACCTTATACAAGTGATAAATGAATCCCGAGAGGAGGGGTGTATTCTTCCATAATTTAATTCAAAACTCATTGTTCTAATTCCTAAAGTTGATGAAAATTACTCGTTTTAATGATTTAGGCCCATCTTGCTATAAAATTGCATCTACACAAGCATTTCAAAGGTGATCTCCGAGAGAATGAAGCCCATTCTATAAAAATCCATTTCCAGTGAGAAATTCATTCCTGGATGGGAAGAAAATCCATGAGGCTATTGTAGTTGCTCAAGAAGGACCCCAAAACATAAAAATACAAAAACACAACAGCATTATTATTGAGATTGATCTATTAAATGTGTATGATCATGTCAACTGGTTGTTTATTCATCTCATCCTCACTCATGTAGGATTTGAGGTACCATTGATAAATTGGGTTATGAGCTGCATGATGTCGGTGTCTTTTTTGGTTCTTATAAATAGAGTAGCATCCCCTTTTTTTTAAAGTAGAGAGGTCCCTCAGGCAGGGTTTCCCTTTGTTTCCCCTCCTATTCTCACTCATGGTAGAAGGCCTAAGTAAATGTTGGTTGTGCCAAAGCGGGGAGTGGATTTTTAGGGAGTATGTGTAACTCAATCTATTTTTATTACTCATATTTTGTTTATAGACGAAATTTTAATATTTTTTAATGGGGCTTGAAGAGACATACAATTCCTTCATGAAATGTTGGAACATTTTAGCAGAACAATTGATATGGTGATTAATGTATCAAAATCAACCATAACTACCGACAACTTGGTAACACATGAGATCACAAATATGATAAGGTTCTTTCTATATGAGTTGTGGAGTTTTGATTCAAGGTTAAAATATTTAGGCTTTCACCTAAACCCTAACAACTATAAGATTGAACACTAGTCTTGGCTACTGGATAAGTTAAAAAAGAGACTCACAAGCTAGAGCCACAAATTGGTTTCAAGAGATGGGAACCTAGTCCTAGAAAAATCAATCATAAAAAAAATTCCAGTGTATTTGATGGCTCTCGCATGGTTTCCCAAAGGTATATTGGAAAAAGCATGGAGAATCTATTTCAAAATTTTTGGGAAGGGAATCAGGAAAAATATGTTCCGCCCTTGGTCAAATGGTCAAGAATAGTGAACCCAAAACTACTAGGTGGACGGGGCTTAAAAAATATCTTACTTTTCTCAAATGATCTTACAACAAAATTATATTAGAGGTTGATATCCACTTCTAATTTATTGAAAAAGGTTTTATACCATAAGTATAATAGACCTCTCTCACTAGAGAGCTAGGTTATATTTCCTAATAAACCAAGGGGCAACATTTCAGTGGTGTAATTGTCAATACTAATTCCTTTAACTAGATTTCATTTGGACTAGCCTAGAAAATAGGAAATGGTTAGAAAGTGAGACTAAGATGTGATCCATGGCCAGGGAGTGGAGCTGATCACTTACCTCCACAAAATCTAGTAATGCATTTGGGAGACGAAGGCCTCACCAACTTACACCAAACAGAAAATCAAACTTCCACAACCATATGGTAATAGTGTTGGAAAAAAACTGATGATTTGAATATTCCTTTGGATTTTCGGGATTATTGGAGGAACTATCTTGAGGAGTTATCCAGGGCACACATCAAGCTGACCAATGAATATGATGAACTATTCTAGGCCCTAACCTTGCATGGCATCTACACTCCTAAAATGGGCTACATACATATTATGTCATAGACATAGACGGAAGCCCTAGAATGGTGGTGGAGTGTTGTCTAGAAAGCAAATTTCCCTCCAAATTCCAAACTATTAACTTAGTGTATAATGGTTGATCCGAGTTGACTCAACTCCTAGATTTAACCAAGAAACACATATTTAATTAAATTTGGAAGTATTAAGTGGATCTAGAATTTAGAACTTTAAGTAGATTAAGTTTTTTCAAAATGAGGAATTAGAAAGTCACTTAGTTCACTAATTTTAATGTAGATATTCATCATTTTTTGTGTACAAATTATCATGATAAACTTTATAAAACAAATTTATATGAACTTGCTAAAGCAAATCTTTCACATCTTAATCTTGGATTCCTTACATTATCTATTTTAATATTTTTTATGGTTTATATTAAAAGGTAACTTTGTTAAGGTTATTTTATGAAAATAATGATGTGAATGTTACTATTATTAACCCATTTAATTATAATCTGATATAGTAAACATCATGTATGTGTTAAGTTACAATTACTACTAAGACAATGTTGGCACAATATAAAAGTCTATCACCTTTGCAACACTAGTAATATGATTGAAGATTAAAAAACTCTCATAGATCATCGAATTTATACTCATATTGGAATTAAATTTCAAAATATTTGTGACGCTACCAACATTCTTGATTGTTTAACTAAACAAAATTATGATGATCTTGAAACACTTATTTTAATGTTTTTTTAGCATAACAATAAAATTCGAAATAACTTTTATCTATTTACCTTCTTATTTACCATATTTGGCCTTACTGGATGATAATCATCATTATTACCATCATAATTACATACTATTGTAGGAAGTTTACACCATTTTAGAGTTGAGGAGAAAAATAAATTTAGGATCAAATAAAATGTTGAATGTGAATAGTAGCATAATTTATTTATTATTTATTATTTGTACTTTTGTGTGAATAAAGAAGTTGATTGAGGCTCGCTTTATGAATAATAGTTTAATATGCAAGATTTATATTAAGTATAAAGTTATTTAATGACAAATGATCTTAGTAATGTGTCCAATATATACCATTATTTAGAACATTAACTAGATTAAGTTTTTTCAAAATGAGGAATTAGAAAGTCACTTAGTTCACTAATTTAATGTAGATATTCACCATTTTTTGTGTAAAAATTATGACGATAAAATTTATAAAACAAATTTATATAAATTTGCAAAAGAAAATCTTTCACATCTTAATTTGGATTCCTTACATTATCTATTTTAATATTTTTTATGGTTTATATTAAAAGAGAAGTTTGTTAAGGTTATTTTATGAAAATGTTGATGTGTATGTTACTATTATTAACCCATTTAATTATATTTTGATATAGTAAATACCATGTATGTGTTAAGTTACTATTATTACTAAGATATTGTTGGCACAATTTAAAAGTCTATCACCTTTGCAACACTAGTAATACTATTGAAGATTAAAAAACTCTCATAGATCATCCAATTTATACTCATATTGGAATTAAATTTCAAAATATTTGTGGTGCTACCAACCTTATTGATTGTTTAACTAAACAAAATTATGATGATCTTGAAACCCTTCTTTTAATGCTTTTTTAGCATAACAATAAAATTCGAAATAACTTTTAGTAATATCTTTTTACCTTCTTATATACCATATTTGGTCTTAGTGGATGATAATCATCATTATCACCATAAAAATTACATACTATTGTAGGAAGTTTGCACCATTTTAGAGTTGAGGACAAAATTTTTTAGGATCAAGTTAAATGTTGAATGTGAGTAGTAGCATAATCTATTTTTATTTATTATTTGTACTTCTATGTTATAAAGAAGTTGATTGAGGCTTGCTTAATGAATAATAGATTAATATGCAAGATATATATTAAGTATAAAATTATTTAATGAAAAATGATGTCAGTAATGTGTCCAATATATACCATTATTTACAACTTTAACTAGATTAAGTTTTTTTCAAAATGAGGAATTAGAAAGTCACTTAGTTCACTAATTTCAATGTAGATATTCACCATTTTTTGTGTAAAAATTATCATGATAAAATTGATAAAACAAATTTAAATAAACTTGCAAAAGCAAATCTTTCACATCTTAATTTGGATTCTTTACATTATCTATTTTAATATTTTCTATGGTTTATATTAAAAGATAAGTTTGTTAAGGTTATTTTATGAAAATAATGATGTGTATGTAACTATTATTAACCCATTTATTTATAATATGATATAGTAAATATCATGTATGTGTTAAGTTATGAGTATTACTAAAAGAGTGTTAGCACAATTTAAAAATCTATCACCTTTGCAACACTAGTAATATGGTTGAAGATTAAAAAACTCTCATAGATCATCCAGTTTATACTCATATTGGAATAAAATTTCAAAATATTTGTGACACTGCCAAGCTTCTTGATTGTTTAACTAAACAAAATTATGATGATCTTGAAACACTTCTTTTAATGTTTTTTGAGCATAACAATAAAATTGTAAATAACATTTAGTAATATATTTTTACCTTCTTTTATACCATATTTGGTCTTAGTGGATGATAATCATCATTACATACTATTGTAGGAAGTTTGCACCATTTTAGAGTTAAGGAGAAAATATATTTTTAGGATCAAATTAAATGTTGAATGCGAGTATTAGCATAGTTTATTTATTATTTATTATTTGTACTTTTATGTTAAAAACGAAGTTGGTTGAGACTTACTTAATGAATAATAGATTAATATGCACGCTATATATTAAGCATAAAGTTATTTAATGACAAATGATCATAGCAATGTGTCCAATATATACCATCATAGATCCATTTTAAGTGCAAATGTACGGATCAATGTTCTTCAGGTGCAAACATTTTTAGAGTGAAAGATACAATGTGTTATTTTTCATCGTTGAAACTATATTTTTGAATGCTAAATAGAGTATATACATGACCAGATAAAAAATTTAACATAAAAAACTTTATCTATATATATATATATATATATATATAATATATATTATATACTGAAATTTGAGATTGATATACTAAATTATTTAACATAAATCTCCAAATAGTTTCTCTGTATCTCTAGCTGAAATATTTTTGAAAAGTTTAAGATTTATCTAATTCACACATTTTTTTTACTTCTAATTACTTTACAAAATATTCATTTTTATTAGAACATAATTTTTATTTTAAAGGGGCACAGATAGACACACTTACACATCCCCCCATATTGGGCTGTAAAATGAGCCTCTCGCCTCAATTACGAATCATTCTAATGTTCAAAATCAATCATGAATTAGAATTGTAACAAAGTAGTAGAATTTGAGTATTTTCAAATACAACAAGAAAGAGAGAAAATTGACTAAGATATTTATTACAAATGTTTAGTTTCTGTTCTTGTAATGTTTAAGGATATTATATTGAAAAGAACATATTAACATTCATCTAAAACTTATATTCCTTACATTATTTCTAATATCATTAGCATTTATATTTATGTATTAAATTTGACCCGTGAATACTAGATTTTGTAAAAAAAATCTTACCTATAAAGTTATTTAACAATGTACTAATATTGTTTTTCTTACTATTATTGACCATTTTAAATTCACACTAACTAATTTTCCTAAGTTGAGTACAAATTAATTATACTAGTACAATGTTGGCACCACTTCAAAATCTATAAGAAGAAATATTTTATAATTCTAGTTGTGTTGTTCAATGATCAATTTTTTTTTATATAAATTAGAGTGCAACAAAATAGCGAATTTGATTTATATCAATTATAATAAGGAAAATTAAGGAAAACTCACATCAAACATTATATCAAGTGTCCATAATTTATTCATTAAGTGTTTAAATGGTTTATATTAAATAGAGTACTAATTAGGTACTCCATTGTTGTTTTAATAGACCAAATTTAGAAGATGTTTCTAAGTGCATTATTGAATTTGATTATTCATATCTGATATGGTGAGAATTCATGTTGGTCAAATAAAGCTTTGAAAACTTAAATATTTTATGGCATTGTCATGTAATTTGTATAGCACATGATTACATTGAAATATTAAATAATATAAAACTCCTTCAAAAAGAATATGAAGAGAATATTTGATATACAACAAATATGGAAAGCTGTGTCTGAAAGTATATTAATAGATCCTTAAAAAAAAAAATTACATTCATGAATCATATAAACCTACTCTTAAGATATTAGCTCAAGTAGATTAAGAATGGCTTCTACACCATATTTATTTATCTTGGTCTTCTTGCAATGTTCTTTCTTTAGCATCTATGCCCACACTACGGTATTAATTTGAATAGAGCCAAGTATTGCGTCATCGGGATTTGGTACCCAATATTGCTCTAAAAAGTTTCCATTGTATTTCCCTGACATAGGCTTCCACCAATCAACCTTTACATGAAGATTCTCACTTTCATTATTCCTAAAGATATCTGAGATGGATTTTCCATCCAAATCATCTGTCTTGCATCCTCATTCCCTGTTCTAACTAACAACATCTTTCCTTTCTCAACATCAATCATCGAATTGAATGTTGGCTTTGGCTTGTTTCATTTGGGTCCAACATATATTCGTTCATCTATCTCATTATCAAAATCTCCATCCATAATACTTGAGATTACTTGGAGCGCATTACGATCAACATCAACAATGTGCCTTGTCTTGGGCCAGAAATCCTCAGAAGATGAATCGCTTCCATTTATTATTCTATGATCATTATACATTCCGTCTAATGTATCAAGAACTCTTTCCCAATACACTACTTTAATTTTCCATTCCTCTGTAACAATTGGTGAATCCTCATTCCCAATAGTGTCTTTCCACATTTGTATGTATGATGTTATCCCTTCCTCTAGTTCTTTTAAATAGACATCATTATATTTGGAAGCTAAGAAAGATGGCTTCCCTATGGGAATTATAGGTCGACCTTCATCATCTATATTCCATAACTCAACTCGTTTTGACCATTCAATATCTCTAATTGATTCTTTGTACCTCAGTACTGGAACATCATTGAGTATAAGAAATTGGAAGTATTGGACATTAAGATGTCTAACTAGTGCATTTTTTCCCTCCTTGATGTATCCATTAAGGAAAATTTTTAAGTCATAGACCTTGTCAATAAGTGTAGGCAGAAACACTCAATTTTCTTCAATTATGTGATATGTATTCATAATTTTAGGTAAAGAGTAAATATCTTTACTTTTTAGGTTGGAAGACATTCTTCCATAGGTTCCATCTATGTCTTCATGGGTGTGCCCTGTTAGAGTCAGTCTTTACATCCCTCCATCAGAGATCATTTCTCTTATTGCATTTCATTTTTAGGTGTCTCGCTCGATTCACTTAGTTCCATTCCACTAGGGGCATGCCATAATCTGTCGGAAGGGTCTTTTTATTCATTACCCCTCATGCCTTATCCTGCTGGCCCAGGTTTGTTCATCGAAATCAAGTTTTAAAGTCACTTACAGTCATGTTTTAGTCTTTTGATCATCTAGAGTCATGTCAGTCACTAGGTCTACGGTTTCACGAAATGTGTCTTTAAAATGTCCAATTATGCCAGCAGGCTAGAGGGAGGTTCTTAATAAGTTTCCATTTTAAATATTTTCATCGTCATATGGATGGATTATGACTTTTCTTCAAAACTCTGTTTTGAAGAAAAGTCAACATTTCGTTTTTTGTAAATTTGCAAAAGTTTTTCAGTTGTTGAATTCTTCAAGCGCAGCCCTGGTCTCCCTTGCCAAATTCCATGTCAACTATCCCTGCAAAAAATTTCCAAGAATTTCATCATTTCAGTCAAAAAATCAAAAAGGAAATTTAAAAACAGAGTTGTATTAAAATGGAAAAAAGTGTCGATGCCAAAACATTACAAAGATGGGTCTTGGAGAGTCAAAAATCAAATCCATGTCTTTATAAATATATTTTCATGAAGATCAATGTCATTTGCATGCTAGCAACATAGAGGAAGCAATTCAAAGCAAGTTTTGTGAATTTGGATGAAACTTGGTCGGCGCAGCGCATAGAGCAGGTGGCGCGACGCACTGGGAGAAACCACATAGTGTAAATTAACACGGGCGCGAAGCACTGGTACGGTGTGGCGCATTGGGTATGTGGTGCGGCGCATACATTCCAAGGCCCGAATTTGCTTGAAATTTCTCCAAATTGCTCATCACTTGCGCGGATTTTCTAGGTAGAGCCTTCTTATTGATGTTTCATCTGAATTTGTGATAAGCTATGGTGGTTTATGGATGACAATGGTTGAACAAACACATCAAACCCTACCTCTAAATTACCTCAAGACAAATTGTTGTTAGGGTTTCAAAATCATTGTTTTGCTACCAAACTCACTCCTGCATCCCGTTTCTCCCTTCTTTCCATCATTCCCTTCTCCCTTATTCCATTTCTCCCTAATTTCATTCTTCCCTATCCCCAAAAAACCACTAAACCCCTATCCCCAATTTCCTTCCATATATTTCCAAATGTAAAACCCCAAACCCTACCCTATACATCAAATCCCTCAAAACCCTCCTATATTTCCCTAATCTCTATAGTCCCAATAGTCCCTAATCCCTTACTACTTCCCCTCTTCCTAACAATCCCTTGTTGCATTTTTCCCCTTGGTGGCAGAATTCAACCACATCACAACAGAGAAGTCCAACATAGTTTTATCACCAGCATCTATTTCTCCAAGGCAATCTCTATAGTGGCAGTTATGTCATCCAGTCATTCATCTGATTATGAAGTAGAGACCCAAAGTGACTCACCCACGGAGGGACATGCACCCCGGAGGCCTCATAAAGGTGGCATACATGTCAGAGAAGAACCGACCACCCTTATAGAATTGCAGCCTACCCTATTGCCATCTCTTGCTTCTAGTTTCAGTCATGTTATGAATTTTTTGAAAAGGTTTCTACTGTTCAAGTCCATTAGGAGTTGGCTCGCTTATTTGTATTACATTTACATGGTGATCGAGTTAATTTGGCTGGTGTCACTTTCACTTACACCAGATTCTATCTCATTAGCCACCAACATACCTAACATTGGAGAACGATGGAACAAGAGGCAGAAGATTGACCAAAAACATTATGAGCCATATATTAAACCCGGTTTTTTGAGGCAGCTAAAGGGAGTGTTCCCTTTCTGATATCTCAAAGATGAATATGCTCCATTAATGAAATTAATCATGAATTATTTCAATTGTGAAGGTCGCTTCCCCCTACTATATGCTTATCACATCAGGTTGCTCATGCATTTCACCTGGGTACAGATGATGAACATCCCATATTTCATATGTCGAAACATAGAGAGGATGATCACCCTTGTGCAACACAAGACCCCTAAGGAGCAGTTCAACAGTATTTGCCATTTTGCTCTCATCAAAATTTTGGTGGTTCATTAGCTTGGATTACAGGGCATAACTTGGGATGATTTCATCTCTCGTGAATTTTTCAGAGCTTCACAGGGACCTTCAGAGGTTGGGCATGAGACTGGTGGACCTTCTCATCAGCAAGAAGGCCATGATCCACACATTGCTACTATACCGGTCTTCATTACATATCAGAAGGGCACGAAGTAGTTAGTTGCAGCAGCAAAGCAAGTGTTATCTCCACCCGGGGTGGAAGGGGCCTCGCTTCTGACATCAGCATCACAGGTATAGGACAGAGGCAAGATGCGAATGCACGATGAGGGACCTTTAGGTGAGCGAGAGACTGATTTCATTCTCGTTCAGGATGATGTTACAGACATGGGCTCACAAAATGCACATCTTAGAGAGATCATCCAGGAGCAGCAGACAGAGATCACATCCTTGTCCCTTGACTTGGAGAGGGCTAAGTGGACTATGAAATACTTGGAGTAGAGGAACAAATAGCTCAAAGATCAGTAGGAAATCATGGAGTTGCAAAACATCTGCGAGAATTGCCAAGCTGCCCAAAGGAGAAGGATTAAGCTCACTTCATTGGAGCAAGAGATTAATGATGATCGGGATACTTGGCTCTAGAGAATAAACATCCACCTGGAGAGACTGCTGGAGAAGGCCAATAAGGACAAAGCATTGTTGAGGCACATGGTTTTCCATTGAGTTCCAAGGCACGAATAAGTAATATGAAGGCAAAATTGAAGAAGGCAATAGAGAAGCAAAAGAGGCAAAAGGAGCATGATCGCCTTCGGATATTGGCCAAAGGCTCTTTAGCCCAACATGACACTTGATAGAGAAGGAAGCAGTCCTGGGAGATTGACGTTTTGGAGGGGTAAATGGACACCAAATTGAAAAGTTCCACTTGGGTTGGAAAGTAGACAGGTAGGGCTTTCAACCAAGCTATCTTGGGCTCAATTTGGACTTTGGGAAGTGCCTCAAATTCAACTCAAGTGGCAGGATTCATAGAGGATTTGGCGCGACGCATAGAGGATTTTTGCCAAATTTTTCACCTTCCAGCTCAGAAATTCGGCCAATTTTGATTAGTTTTGCTTCTAGATGAAATTATTGATCTATCTTGATGTAATTGAAGGAACATGATGTAATATTGGCATATTTTTACTTGTCCTAGAGGATTCATTCATTAAAAAGTGAAAATTTAATGAATGAATCAGTTTCCTACCTTATAGAGGCAAGTTGTTTTGATTGCCTAGATTTCAGTGCTTTGTTTAGAATTGGTTGAAATAGTTCCTAGAATGATGAGCTCGACCCCTAGAGGCATGGGAATGGGTTAAGATGGTCTATATTATGCATTTTCTAAGTTATTTTTAGGGTTTGACACTTGGGATTTCTTGGCACATCATTGTACATTCTATCTCTGCATTTTTGGCTAAGGAAAGGCCAGGGTTTTGCAGCACTTGTTGGGATCCATGTGGCTCTGTGTTTTGATGATGCGTTTCCCTATGTACTTGTAAGTTCATTTATGTTTATGTGTATCATTCTCCCTTCTCCTTGCTTCTAAAATTAAACAACTGAGTGATTAAAGTAGAATTCACTGGACTGATGTGCTCTGCTTTGAAGTTTGTTTAATTTTCAATGTTTTTATCTGTTTGAGGAGGACTCTTGAGACCTTCTTGCCCTCCTTGGATCCTCACCAGTGTGATCCATCCATTAATTCATTCTAAAGCATCAAAACAATTTCCTCCCTTGCCCCAATCAGAACTCTGCAAAAACTGTGTCTCATCCCCGGACCCAACTTTGCCTCTCCCATTTTCCAACACACAAACCCCAAAAACTCAAATCAAACCCTTGTACTTCATACCTAGCCTAAAATAAGTTGTTTTTTCAGTCATCTTGAGCCTCATCAATTATCTTTTGTCGAGATTGACCTGGAGAGAGCCCTCCCCTATCCTCGTAGGGCTAGCTAGGAGGCTGAGCGTGGTTTGATGTGGACCTAGAACCTTGCCTTTCTAGCCTGAGGCAAATCTAGGCTCTAATATAGTGGCGACTCTACTAGGGACAATTTGATTGTGTGTTAGTATTCTTCATTTTGAAACTACAAACGAAGTCTGAAGATTAGCCAAGTAGCCTTCGAAACGCTTTTGCTTTGCATTAGCGCAAGTAGATAAATGCTACTTCAATCAATCTCTGGTCTAGTCTCGTTAACAGAAAATCTAACCTGCAAACACCCCGGTGTATGTGATGATTCTAAGCTGTGGATGATAAACTTACGAATTCATAGGCTGAGAAAGTTGTTTATGTTCCTTTGATCTTTTGGAAAAAGCACACTGGCTTCAAGGAGATATACCAGAGCTAATCCCGATCCAGATCCTCCCCCTGTCTACAAAAATCCCAATTTGATTCCAAGACTTCTTCGTTAAGAGAGTTCTAACATTCCTGTGTTCAAGTCCTGTTCATGCCTTGCAATTTTTAAATATCTTGAAGAACTTGATTCTGATGCACATTTTGAGTTATCATTGTTTGAAACCAAATCCGAAAGTGTTGTTGGTTCCACAGTCTCGAATCCTGACTTTGTTGCAGTTCTTAAAGTTGACAAATCCAACAAGGCCATTCAAAATTGTATTTTAAGACAACTCCAGACAGAAATTGAGGCTTTAATAACCTCCCAACGATCCAAAAACTGTCTTTGAAGCTCATCTAATGTGGGAATACTTCTAGCTGCCAAAGCTTTGAACCATTTTCTTACCTCACCACCAAAAGTTTGCACAAAGAGTCTCATTGTTACATTTTCTTCATCAATTTCATACCACTCAAAGAAATTCGATATTCTGTCCACATGTTGTTGAGCCAGACCACTTATTCATCGAACAATGGAATCTTACTCTGATAATCTACGGGCATGTCATCCAAAACTTGAGCCAGCGCAAGAGGAGCAAAACGAGCTGCCATCGCTCTTGGTGGATTTGCAATCGGCCTTGGAGATGTTGGGGTAGTAGGTGCAGCTACTGTGTGAGGTGAATGAGGAGGGGTGTGTGGAGGAGAAGCAATTTTGGATGTAGAAGGAGTAGGCGAAGGTGAATTTACAACAGACTTTTGATATGTGATAATAGGATACACAGGGATAGTGGGAATGAAGGGTGGTTCAGTGTGACTCTTCAAGTTGAATGTCGTGACGGAAGATCCAAGGGTTGCAGATGCATCTTCTAGGAAATCAACGATCTTCTTAAAATACAATTCTCAATGGCCTTGTTGGATTTTTCAACTTTAAGAGCTGCAGCAAAGTCAGGATTCAGGACTGTGGAACCAACAAAAATTTCGGATTTGGTTTCAAACAATGATAACTAAAAACGTGCATCAAAATCAAGTTCTTCAGGATATTTAAAAAATGCAGGGCATGAATGGGACTTGAACACAGGAGTGTTAGAACTCTCTTGACGAAGAAGTCTTGGAATCAAATTGGGATTTTCGTAGACAGGGGGAGGATCTGTTTCGGGATTAACTCTGGTATATCTCCTTGAAGCCAGTGTTCTTTTTCCAAAAGATCAAAGAAAGATAAACAACTTTCTCAGCCTATGAATTTGTAAGCTTATCATCCACAGCTTAGAATCATCACATACACTGGGGTGTTTGCAAGTTAGATTTTTCATTAACGAGACTAGACCTGAGATTAACTGAAGTAGCATTTATCTACTTGTGCTAATGCAAAGCAAAAGCGTTTCGAAGGCCACCTGGCTAATCTTCAGACTCCGTCTGTAGTTTCAAAACAACACACAATCAAATTGTCCCCAGTGGATTCGGCACTATGTTAGAGCCTAGATTTTCCTCAGGCTAGAAAGGCAAGGTTCTAGGTCCACATCAAACCACGCTCAGCCTCGTAGCTAGCCCTACAAGGACAGGAGAGGGCTCTCTTTGGGTCAATCTTGGAAAAATATAATTGATGAGGCTTGAGATGACTAAAAAAGAAACTTATTTTGGGCTAGGTGTGAAGTACAAGGGTTTGATTTGAGTTTTTGGGGTTTGTGTGTTGGAAAATGGGAGAGGCAATGTTGGGTCCGGGGATGAGACACAGTTTTTATAGAGTTCTGATTAGGGCAAGGAAGGCAATTGTTTTGATGCTTTAGAAATGGATGGATCAGACCGGTGAGGAGCTAAGGAGGGAAAGAAGGTCTCAAGAGTCCTCCTCAAACAGATGAAAACATTGAAAATTAAACAAACTTCAAAGCAGAGCACAACAGTCCAGTGAATTCTACTTTAATAACTCAGTTGTTTAATTTCAGAAGCAAGGAGAAGGGAGAATGATACACATAAACATCAATTAACTTACAAGTACATAGAGGAACACACCATCAAAACACAGAGCCACATGGATCCCAACAAGTGCTGCAAAACCCTGGTCTTTCCTTAGCAAAAAATGCAGAGATATAATGTACAATGATGTGCCAAGCAATCCCAAGTGTCCAACCCTGAAAATGAATTAGAAAATACATAATATAGACCATCCTAACCCATTCCCATGCCTCTAGGGGTCGAGCTCATCATTCTAGGAACTGTTTCAACCAATTCTAAACAAAGCGCTGAAATCTAGGCAATCGAAACAACTTGCCTCTATAAGGTAGGAAACTGATTCATTCATTAAATTTTCACTTTTTAATGAATGAATCCTCTAGAACAAGTAAAAATATGCCAATATTAAATCATGGTCCTTCAATTAAATCAATATAGATCAATATTTTCATCTAGAATCAAAACTAGTCAAAACTGGCCGAATTTATGAGCTGGAAGGTGAAAAATTTGGAAAAAATCCTCTATGCACCGTGCCAAATCCTCTATGCATCGTGCCACTTTGGAGCTGAATTGGAGGCACTTCCCAAAGTCCAAATTGAGCCCAAGATATCTTGTTGGAAAGCCTTGCCTGCCTAATTTCCAACCCAAGTGGAAGTTTGCAATTTGGTGTCCGTTTTCCCCTCCAAAACTTCAATCTCCCAGGACTGCTTCCTGTGTGTCAAAATAGGGGTAGTGAGGTCATTGTTTGAGTGTTTTTTACCTCTTGGGGACTCAAAACTTGCCCAAACTTCTTGTCCATTCACAAGAAGTCATGATTTTTCATGCCAAATCCAAAAATATAAATTTTTTGTAATTTGGAGCCCTCTAGCAAAAGCGAGTGCCACATGGCGCGGCGCATAGGGAGGCAAAACCTGCTTTTTAGTGCAAAAATTTTCAAAAATGCAAAAATTGCTCCAAATTTCTTGAAATTTGTCTTGTACCTTCTTTATCAAGTGTCATGCTTGGCTAAAGAGGCTTCAGCCAATATCCGAAGGTGATCATGCTCCTTTTGCCTCTTTTGCTTCTTTATTGCCTTCTTCAATTTTGCCTTCAAATTCCTTATTCGTGCCTTGGAACTCATATTGCGCACCCTGTAATGGAAAAGCATGTGCCTCAACAATGATTTGCCCCTATCGGCCTTTTCCAGTAGTCTCTCCAGGTGGATGTTCATTCTCTCGAGCCAAGACTCCCGATCATCATTAATCTCTTGCTCCAATGAAGTGAGCTCAATCCTTCTCCTTTGGGCAGCTTGGCGATTCTCGCGGATGTTTTGCAACTCCATGATCACCTGCTAATCTTCAAGCTGTTTGTTCCTCTGCTCCAAGTATTTCATAGTCCATGTAGCCCTCTCCAAGTCAAGGGACAAGGTTGTGATCTCTGTCTGCTGCTCCTGGATGATCTCTCTAAGATGTGCATTATGCGAGCCCATGTCTGTAACATCACCTTGAATGAGAATGAAATCAGTCTCTCACTCACCTGAAGGTCCCTCGTCCTACGTTGGCCTCTTTCCTCTACCCTGTACCTGTGATGTTGATGTCAGAAGCGAGGCCCCTTCCACCCCGGGTGGAGATAACACTCACTTTGCTGCTGCAAATAACTGCCTTGTGCCCTTCTGATATGTAATGAAGATCGGTATAGTAGCAATGTGCAGATCATGGCCTTCTTGCTGATGAAAAGTTCCACCAGTCTCATGCCCAACCTATGAAGGTCCCTGTGAAGCTCTGAAAAAATCACGAGAGATGAAATCACAAGTGATGCCCTGTAATCCAAGCTGATGAACCACCAAAGTCTTGATGAGAGCAAAATGGCAAATACTGTTGAACTGCTGCTCAGGGGTCTTGTGTTGCACAAGGGTGGTCATCCTCTCTATGTTTCGGCATATGAAATATGGGATGTTCATCATCCGTACCTAGGTGAAATGCATGAGCAACCTGATGTGATAAGCATATAGTCGGGAGAAGCGACCTTCACAACTGATATACTTCATCATTAATTTCATTAATGGAGCATATTCATCTTTGAGATATCGGATAGGGAACACTCTCTTTAGCTGCCTCAAGAAACCAGGTTTAATATATGGCTCATAATGTTGCCGGTTAATCTTCTGCCTCTTGTTCCATGGTTCTCCAATGTTAGGTATGTCGGTGGCTAATGAGATAGAATCTAGTGTAAGTGTGAAAGTGACACCAGCCAAAGTAACTCGATCACCATGTAAATGTAATACAAATAAGAGATCCAACTCTTGATGGACTTGAACAGTAGCAACCTTTTCAAAAAATTCATAACATGACTGAAACTAGAAGCAAGAGACTGCAAGAGGGGAGGCCTGCAATTCTGTAAGGGTGGTCGGTTCTTCTCTAACATGTCTGCCACCTTTATGAGGCCTCCGTGTTGCATGTCCCTCTGCGGGTGAGTCACTTTGGGTCTCTACTTCACAATCGGATGAATGACCGGATGACATAACTGCCACTATACAAACTACCTTGGAGAAATAGATGATGGTGATAAAACTATGTTGGACTGCTCTATTGTGATGTGGTTGAATTCTACCACCAAGGGGAAAAATGAAACAAGAGACTGTAGGAAGAGGGGAAGTAGTAATGGATTAGCGACTATTGGGACTATAGGGATTAGGGAAATATAGGAGGGTTTTGATGGATTTGATGTATAGGGTAGGGTTTGGGGTTTTACATTTGGAAATGTATGGAAGGAAATTGGGGATAGGGGTTTAATGATTTTTTGGGGATAGGGAAGAATGAAACTAGGGAGAAATGGAATAAGGGAGAAGGGAATGATGGAAAGAAGGGAGAAATGGGATGGAGGAGTGAGTTTGGTAGCAAAACAATGATTTTGAAACCCTAACAACAATTTGTCTTGAGGTAATTTAGAGGTATGGTTTGATGTGTTTGTTCAACCATTATCATCCATAAACCACCATAGCTTATCACAAATTCAGATGAAACATCAAGAAGAAGGCTCTACCTGGAAAATCCACGCAAGTGATGAGCGATTTGGAGAAATTTCAAGCAAAGTCGGGCCTTCGACTGTATGTTCCATGCCACATACCCAATGCATCGCACCGTCCCAGTGCGCGCGCTCATGTTAATTTACACTGTGTGGTTTCTCCCAGTGCACTGCGCCTCCCCAGTGCGCCGTGCCACCTGCTCTATGCGCCGCGCCGACCAAGTTTCATCCAACTTCACCCAATTTCATAAAACTTGCTTTGAATTTCTTCCTCTTGGTTGCTAGCATGCAAATGACATTGATCTTCATGAAAAATATTTATAAAGACATGGATTTGATTTTTGACTCTCCAAGGCCCATCTTTGTAATGTTTTGGCATTGGCACTTTTTCCATTTTAATACAACTCTATCTTTAAATTTCCTTTTTGATTTTTTCACTGAAATGATGAAATTCTTGGAATTTGTTTGCACAGATAACTGACATGGAATTTGGCAAGGGAGACCAGGACTGCATTTGAAGAATTGAACAACTGAAAAACTTTTGGAAATTTACAAAAACCGAAATGTCGACTTTTCTTCAAAACAGAGTTTTGAAGAAAAGTCATAATCCATCCATATGACGATGAAAATATTTGAAATGGAAACTTATTAAGAACTTCCCTCTATCCTGCTGGCATAATTGGACATTTTGAAGACACATTTCATGAAACCCTAGACCTAGTGACTGACATGACTCTAGCTGATCAAAATACTAAAACAAGACTGTAAGTGACTTTAAAACTTGATTTCGATGAACAAACCTGGGCCAGCAGGATAAGGCATGAGGGGTAATGAATAACAAGACCCTTCCGTCAGATTATGGCATGCCCCTAGCGGTATGTAACTAAGTGAATCGAGCGAGACACCTAAAAATGAAATGGAATAAGAGAAAGGATCTCTGACGGAGGGATGTAAAGACCGACTCTAACGCTATGGTCTGCGAAACCAAAGATTCTGGGTTCGATCCCCAATGGAGTTGCCACTATGTTAGAGCCTAGCTTTGCCTCAAGCTAGAAAGGCAAGGTTCTAGGTCCACATCAAACCACGCTTAGCCTCGTAGCTATCCCTACGAGGACAGGAGAGGGCTCTCTCCGGGTCAATCTTGGCAAAAGATAATTGATGAGGCTCGAGATGACCAAAAAAACAACTTATTTTAGGCTAGGTATGAAGTACAAGGGTTTGATTTGAGTTTTTGGGGTTTGTGTGTTGGAAAATGGGAGAGGAAATGTTGGGTCCGGGGATGAGACACAGTTTTTGCAAAGTTCTGATTGGGGCAAGGAAGGAAATTGTTTTGATGATTTAGAATGAATTAATGGATGGATTAGACTGGCGAGGAGCCAAGGAGGGAAATAAGGTCTCAAGAGTCCTCCTCAAATAGATGAAAATATTGAAAATTAAACAAACTTCAAAGCAGAGCACAACAGTCTAGTGAATTCTACTTTAATCACTCATTTGTTTAATTTCAGAAGCAAGGAGAAGGGAGAATGATACACATAAACATGAATGAACTTACAAGTACATAGAGAAACACTAAAGCTAGA
The DNA here is from genome assembly GCA_000404065.3 of Pinus taeda. Classification (NCBI taxonomy): domain Eukaryota; kingdom Viridiplantae; phylum Streptophyta; class Pinopsida; order Pinales; family Pinaceae; genus Pinus; species Pinus taeda. The sequence goes on from APFE031030832.1 coordinate 181,000, forward strand.
TTGAGAGCCGAGAAGAAAGTTTCAATGGAGGAAGAAGCTTCTGCATCAGACCAAGTACTCCGCAAGGTAGAAAAGATGATTGAAAGATTAACACTTGATAAGCATGAACCATAGAGTCAGAATCCCAATTTTCGTGGCCAGCAGCAGCCGCAATTCAGGATCAAACAACATGAGCAACGAGCACAAGAATCGGCACCACAACAACAGCAAGTAAAGACACCTCTTCAGCAAAATTTTGTTGGTACCGAATTTAATGATGAAGACAATGTAATAGGAGAAGAAAATCACTTCTTTACTCCTGATGATATGCCCACCTTTATCCTGAAGATGATGAGTATGTAGAAAATTCAGCTGTTCAGAAGGATGAGGATTTTATCTTGGCAAATGACACTGCTCTTGAAGAAGAGTTAGATGAGTATCAGAGAGGCTATATGAATGCTTTGTCTGCCTAGCAGTGTCAGTATTCACTTAGAAACATAAATGTTCCCATCAATCCAATCAAGAAGAATAGACATCCTAAAATTGTTTTCAAATTATACCTTGACGTGTGTGCCTCATATTCAAAATGGTATTGCTGATGCACTTGCTAAGGTAGCAAGTAATTTGAAGATTCCTATAAACTCAAGTAATAAATTTGAAATCCATGTCAGGCATCATCCGACTGTCCCAGATAATCATAGATATTGGCAAGTTTTTCAAGACGATGAGGAGATTGATGATTTTCTGCAAAACGAAGATAAGTTCAAAGATACCTCAATTGATGTGGAACATGATGATGGTAAAGATGATGTGAAGATCAATCAAATGGAAGTGTTGCAGTTAAAGGATAACATTATTCCTAAAGGCTTGATACCTTTAGAAGAAATCTTTGATCAAGATGACATGGCCCACAAACCAACATTGTAGACAACAGAAAAGGGTGTTGAAGAGGTCAATATCGGAACAGCTGCAAATCCAAGAATGGTAAAATTGTCCAAAGCATTGCCACAAAAGGTAAAAGCCAAATATATCAGTTTGATGTCATCTTTTGCTGATGTGTTTTCTTGGGATTATTCTGACTTGAAGACATATGATACCAATATAATTCAGCACACTATTCCTATTAAGCCTAATCAGAAACCTTTTAGATAGAAGTTGAGAAGGCTAAATCCAAAACTGTTGCCATCAATTGAGAAGGAGATAAACAGGTTGTACAAATCAGGAATCATTGTTCCCATCAGATTTTCCGACTGGATCTGTAATTTGGTGCCCATTCGAAAGAAGACAGGGGAGATTCGCTTATGCATTGATTTTAGGAATCTCAATAAAGTTTCATTGAAGGATAATTATCCATTGCCCAAAATGGATCATATACTTCAGCAAGTAGTTGGAGCATCTCAAATGTCACTACTCGATGGTTATTCTGGATATAACCAAATTTTGGTCCATGAAGATGACGGGGACAAAACAACGTTCACCACTCTGTGGGGGACTTTTCATTACACTAAAATGCCTTTCGGTTTGAAGAACATGGGGGCCACATTTCAGCGGGCAATGGACTTGGCTTTCGCAAATGAGAAGGATGTCTTTTTGGTTGTATACCTTGATGATCTGACCATGTTTTCCAAATCAGATGAAGAACACTTATATCATTTGAAAATTGTCTTTCAAAAGTGCAAAAAATATGGTGTGTCGCTGAATCCAAAGAAGAGCTTGTTTGCAATGGATGAGGGCAAACTACTTGGGCACATTATCTCAAAAGATGGCATTCGTATTGATCTAGCACGTGTAGAAGCGATTCAACAAATTGACTTTCCCTGAAACAAGAAGGAGATTCAATATTTTAATGGTAAGATGAATTTTTTATGTCGCTTTGTTCCTAATCTTGTTGAACACCTAAGAGAGATTACAAACATGCTTAAGAAGGAGAACCAAGTGAAGTGGATGGAAGAGGCTGTAAAATCTTTCAATTTAGTCAAATTGGCTCTTTCTTCAGCTCCAGTTCTAATTAGCCTGGACTACACCCAGGATTTTATATTGTTTTCTTTTGCTTCGTAGCACACAATGGTAGTTTTATTAATGTTGAAAAGGGATGAGTATGAACAACCAATTGCTTTCTTCAGTCGAACTATAAGAGATGCAGCCTTGAAGTACAACATCATTGAAAATCAGGCCCTTGGACTTGTGAAAGCGTTGAAGGATTTTCGAGTATATATTTTGCATTCTCATACTTTGGCTTATGTTCCTAACACTGTTGTCAAGGATGTTTTAGTGCAGATTGATCTGGAAGGAAGACGAGGCAAGTGGATTGCAGCTTTGTTGGAGTACGATGTGGAGATAAAGCCCACCAAGCCTGTTAAAGGACAGGGATTGGCAAAGTTAATGGTTGAATCAAACTTGCACACCTTAGACATAAATCTGATCGCTGCTATGTCTGATGAGAATGAGGAAGGTTCGTCAATTCAGGGATCCAAAATGTTTGTTCTTTCCCCGTGGTATTCAGATATCATATATGTGCTACAAAATTTGTCACCACCACTCGGTATGACTAGAAACAAAAGTAGAACTCTTAAATTGAAGGCTGCAAAGTTTTGCATTCTAGATTCTGCACTTTATTGGAAAGATCCTACTGGCGTTCTATTGAATTGTTTGGTGGAAGAAGAAGCAAAGCAGGTCATGGAGGATTTCCACAAAGGAGATTGTGGCGGTCACCTTTTTTGGAAAACAATAGCAAATAAAATTCTGAGAGCAGGATACTATTGGATGACATTGTTTGCTGATGTATATAAGGTTGTCAAGAGCTGTCATAAATGTTAGTTTTTTGAAGGAAGGCAAAAATTACAGCCTTTGCCGCTTAAACCCATTGAGGTGAGTGCCCCTTTTGAGAAGTGGGGGTTGGATTTCATTGGTGAAATTCATCTTGCTTCTTCTGGTCAACATCGGTGGATTCTCACGGCAACAAATTATTTCACGAAATGGATTGAAGAAATTCCCACCAAACAAGCTACGGATGCGGTAATTATTTCATTCCTTGAGAATAACATCTTGTCTCCTTTCGGTTGCCCGAATAAGTTAATCACTGACAACGTAGCAACTTTCAAATCAAAGAGGATGATTGAGTTTTTTAACAAGTATAAAATCATTTTGGGTCACTCACCTGCCTATCATCCACAAGGAAATGGTTTGGCGGAGTCTTCTAACAAATCTTTAGTCAACATCATCAAGAAACTGCTAAAAATTAACAAGAAGAGTTGGCATAAGAAGCTGGTCAATGCACTTTGGGCAGATCGGGTCAGCCAAAAGAAATCCGTTGGTATGTCTCCCTTTGATTTTGTTTATGGAGTTGATACAGTGTTTCCTACTTCTCTAGCAGCCCTGGTAGTCAAACTTCTTCAGGAGGCCGGCAGTGAGGAAGATCCTATGCAGAGAAGACTAAACCAAATGGTCTATTTGCAGCAGACAAGAGAAGAGGTCTTCCAGAACACATCTAAGTTGCAGGAGAAGATTAAGAAAATCTATTACAGAAAAGTGAAGGCGAACAAATTCCAATTGGAGGAAGTGGTGTTGAAATGGGATGCAAGGAACGAGGAAAAGGGTAAGCATGGTAAGTTTGAAAATATCTGGAAAGGTCCCTTCAAAATTGCTACATATCATGGTCAGAATGCTTTTCTTCTGAAGGAGATGAATGGAGAAGAATGTCCTGGAGGGCCGGTCAATGGTCGGCTGCTCAAGAGATATCATTTCTGAAGTTGTTTCTGCTGTCTACATTGCCATTGTATATACCATTTTAATTTCAGTTTCATTACAAGAGTGTGTTGTGATCTTTTCTTCAGTCTAGGGCCCGAAGTGAAGGCTATAATTTTGAAGAAAGGTTTCAGTGTTGGGTTCAGTTTGTCGAGTCAAGCTTTTAGTCATTTTAGTTTCCTAATTGAGTCAGTTTGAGTCAAGTTTGAGTCAATAAATGAGTCCAAGGTCTTATGTTAATTTTTCAAGTAATGGACTCCATAGCCCAATGGACGAAGGCACTATCTAGCTCTCCCAGAGATCTACCGTTATTGGCACCTCCAAGGAGATACCATCCCCATTGGAGCCAATGTTAGAGTAGGTCTTTGCATCCCTCCATCAGAGATCATTTCTCTTATTGCATTTCATTTTTAGGTGTCTTGCTCGATTCACTTAGTTGCATTTCGCTAGGGGCATGCCATAATCTGACGGAAGGGTCTTGTTATTCATTACCCCTCATGCCTTATCCTACTAGCCCAGGTCTGTTCATCGAAATCAAGTTTTAAAGTCACTCACAGTCTTGTTTTAGTCTTTTGATCAGCTAGAGTCATGTCAGTCACTAGGTCTAGGTTTCACGAAATGTGTCTTCAAAATGTCCAATTATGGGAGCAGGCCAGAGGGAGGTTCTTAATAAGTTTCCATTTTAAATATTTTCATTGTCATATGGATGGATTATGACTTTTCTTCAAAACTTTGTTTTGAAGAAAAGTCAACATTTCGTTTTTTGTAAATTTGCAAAAGTTTTTCAGTTGTTGAATTCTTCAGGCGCAGCCCTGGTCCCCCCTGCCAAATTCCATGTTAGCTATACCTGCAAAAAACTGCCAAGAATTTCATCATTTCAGTCAAAAAATCAAAAAGGAAATTTAAAAATTGAGTTGTATTAAAATGGAAAAAAATGCCAATGCCAAAACATTACAAGGAAGGGTCTTGAAGAGTCAAAAATCAAATCCATGTCTTTATAAAGATATTTTCCTGAAGATCAATGTCATTTGCATGCTAGCAACCAAGAGGAAGCAATTCAAAGCAAGTTTTGTGAATTTGGGTGAAGTTGGATGAAACTTCGCCAGCGCGGCGCACTGGGAGAAACCACAGAGTGTAAATTAACACGGGCATGGCGCAGCGCATTGGGTATGCAGCGCAGTGCATACAGTCCAAGGCCCGAATTTGCTTGAAATTTCTCCAAATTGATCATAACTTGTGGAGATTTTCCAGGTAGAGCATTCTTCTTGATGTTTCATCCGAATTTGTGATAAGCTATGGTGGTTTATGGATGATAATGGTTGAACAAACACATCAAACCCTACCTCTAAATTACCTCAAGACAAATTGTTGTTAGGGTTTCAAAATCATGGTTTTGCTAACAAACTCACTCCTCCATCCCATTTCTCCGTTCTTTCCATCATTCCCTTCTCCCTTATTCCATTTCTCCCTAATTTCATTCTTCCCTATCCCAAAAAATCACTAAACCCCTATCCCCAATTTCCTTCCATACATTTCCAAATGTAAAACCTCAAACCCTGCCCTATGCATAAAATCCCTCAAAACCCTCCTATATTTCCCTAATCCCTAGAGTCCCAATAGTCGCTAATCCCTTACTACTTCCCCTCTTCCTAACAGTCCCTTGTTTCATTTTTCCCCTTGGTGGCAGAATTCAACCACATCACAATAGAGCAGTCCAACACAGTTTTATCACCATCATCTATTTCTCCAAGAAAGTTTGTATAGTGGTAGTTGTGTCATCTAGTCATTCATCTCATTATGAAGTAGAGACCCAAAGTGACTGACTTGCAGAGGGACATGCACCCCGGAGGCCTCATAAAGGTGGCAGACATGTTAGAGAAGAATCGACCACCCTTACAAAATTGCAGGCCTGGCCTCTTGCCATCTCTTGCTTCCAGTTTTAGTCATGTTATGAATTTTGTGAAAAGGTTGCTACTATTCAAGTCCATCAGGAGTTGGCTCTCTTATTTGTATTACATTTACATGGTGATCGAGTTACTTTGGCTGGTGTCACTTTCACACTTACACCATATTCTATCTCATTAGCCACTCACATACCTAACATTAGAGAATGATGGAACAAGAATCAGAAGATTGACCGGCAACATTATGAGCGATATATTAAACCCGGTTTCTTGAGGCAGTTAATGAGAGTGTTCCATTTCCAATATCTCAAAGATGAATATGCTCCATTAATGAAATTAATCATGAAGTATTTCAGTTGTGAAGGTCGCTTCTCCCGACTATATTCTTATCACATTAGGTTGCTCATGCATTTTACCCAGGTATGGATGATGAACGTCCCATATTTCATATGCTGAAACATACAGAGGATGACCACCCTTGTGCAGCATAAGACGCCTGAGCAACAGTTCAACAGTATTTTCCATTTTGCTCTCATCAATATTTTGGTGGTTCATCAACTTGGATTACAGGGCATCACTTGGGATGATTTCATCTCTCGTGACTTTTTCAGAGCTTCACAAGGACCTTCAGAGGTTGGGCATGAGACTGGTGGACCTTCTCATCAGCAAGAAGGCCATGATTTGCACATTGCTACTATACCAATATTCATTACATATCATAAGGGCATGAGGCAATTATTTGCAGCAGCAAAGCGAGTGTTATCTCCACCAGGGGTGGAAGGGGCCTCGCTTCTGGCATCAACATCACAGGTATAGGACAGAGGCAAGAGGCCAATGCAGGATGAGGGACCTTCAAGTGAACGAGAGACTGATTTCATTCTCATTCAGGATGATGTTATAGACATGGGCTCGCAAAATGCACATCTTAGAGAGATCATCCAGGAGCAACAGAAAAAGATCACAACCTTTTCCCTTGACTTGGAGAGGGCTAAGTGGCCTATGAAATACTTGGAGTAGAGGAACAAACAGCTCAAAGATCAGCAGGCAATCATGGAGTTGCAAAACATACGCGAGAATCGCCAAGCTGCCCAAAGGAGAAGGATTGAGATCACTTCATTGGAACAAAAGATTAATGATGATCGGGAGTCTTGGCTCGAGAGAATCAACATCCACCTGGAGAGACTGCTGAAAAAGGCTGACAAGGACAAAGTATTATTGAGGAACATGGTTTTCCATTACAGGGCACACAGTATGAGTTCCAAGGCACGAATAAGGAATCTGATGGAAAAATTGAGGAAGAAAATAAAGAAGCAAAAGAGGCAAAAGGAGAATGATCGCCTTTGGATATTGGCCAAGGGCTCTTTAGCCCAGCATGACACTTGATAGAGAAGGAAGCGGTCTTGGGAGATTGAAGTTTTGGAGGGGCAAATGGACACCAAATTGAAAATTTCCACTTGCGTTGGAAAGTAGATAGGTAGGGCTTTCCAACAAGCTATATTGGGCTCAATTTGGACTTTGGGAATTTCCTCAAATTCATCTCCAAAGTGGCATAATGCATAGAGGATTTGGCACAGCGTAGAGAGAATTTTTGCCAAATTTTTCACCTTCGAGCTCATAAATTCGGCCAATTTTGACTAGTTTTGCTTCTAGATGAAATTATTGATCTATCTTGATGTAATTGAAGGACCATGATGTAATATTGGCATATTTTTACTTTTTTTAGAGGATTCATTCATTAAAAAGTGAAAATTAAATGAATGAATCAGTTTCCTACCTTATAGAGGCATGTTGTTTTGATTGCCTAGATTTCAGTGCTTTGTTTAGAATTGGTTGAAAGGGTTCCTAGAATGATGAGCTCGACCTCTAGAGGCATGGGAATGGGTTAGGATGGTCTATATTATGTATTTTATAAGTCATTTTCAGGGTTGGACACTTGGGATTGCTTGGCACAACATTGTACATTCTATCTCTGCATTTTTGGCTAAGGAAAGACCAGGGTTTTGCAGCACTTGTTGGGATCCATGTGGGTCTGTGTTTGATGGTGTGTTTCTCTATGTACTTGTAAGTTCATTGATGTTTATGTGTATCATTCTCCCTTCTCCTTGCTTCTGAAATTAAAAAACTGAGTGATTAAAGTAGAATTCATTGGACTGTTGTGCTCTGCTTTGAAGTTTGTTTAATTTTCAATGTTTTCATCTATTTGAGGAGGAATCTTGAGACCTTCTTGCCCTCCTTAGCTCCTCGCCGGTCTGATCCATCCATTAATTCATTCTAAAGCATCAAAAAAATTGCCTTCCTTACCCCAATCAGAACTCTACAAAAACTGTGTCTCATCCTCAGACCCAACTTTGCCTCTCCCATTTTCCAACACACAAACCCCAAAAACTCAAATAAAACCCTTGTACTTCATACCTAGCCTAAAATAAGTTTTTTTTTTCAGTGATCTCAAGCCTCATCAATTATCTTTTGCCGATATTGACCTGGAGAGAGACCTCTCCTGTCCTCGTAGGGCTAGCTACGAGGCTGAGCGTGGTTTGATGTGGACCTAGAACCTTGCCTTTCCAGCCTGAGGCAAATCTAGGCTCTAACATGCCCCAGCGGAAATAACCCAACCTTAATAGTGATGAAGACACCATGTGCAATTAAAATTGATAGAAACATGAAAAGATAGAGATACCTATTATCACTTGCTGCATTGTTCAATTGTAAAAACAAATGTGGAGCAAGAGGTTTAAAATCAACATTTTGACTTTTTGAACTTCAATGCGATATGAAATCATCCTTGTACCCTTGACATTTTGAGTAAATAGAGGTGTCAAGTAATGCATTTGTAAGTGGGTTTCGTGGAATTACACTTTCATAAAGTAGATCACCATACATATCCATTTGTGGGTCTTTAAGGTCCCTTAAGCACTTTTCAAAGGATGTAATAGTAAATTGTGATCCCATATGGACAAATGGTAGGGAGAATGACCAAAACCTCCTGCCTTATGCCCATATGTAAGCATACCTGTTAATGACAAACCTAAATTTGTTCTTACAATAGATTTTGATTTGACATGTAGCCTTGGGGTTGAAGTCTTTGTTTTGTCCATTTTATCATGGATAATGCTCAAATACTCCTTTGGAAACTGCTTTGACATAATTCTATGGGCATAGTAGCAATATATTCCACACATAACAATCTTGTTATGTTTCTTCAACCTACCTCGTGCCTTTTCTTCCAACTCTTATGTAGTTGCTGACTTCATTTGTGCTTTAACACAATACGTTCACTGCATTTACTGAAGTTGGTGTTCTTTGAAAATGCCACATCTCGAAACTTAGTATTCCAGATCTTGCTCATTGTTGGCTATGATATTGATGGGTAATTGAGCTTTTGAAGAGCCTCATTGATCTCTTTTAACAAAGAATTTTGTGTGTAAGTTGAAGAAAGAAATCTTAAAGGAGCAGATGTTCCATCTTCTTCAACTTGACATGTTTGGTTTGGTGAAAAATTTCATGTCTTTTACATTTCTAACAATAGGTTGTAGGCCATGGCCATGGCCATGGCCCTTTGACATGATTGTGTTTGACATGAGTGAATTCAAGACAAATTCTCTAATACCATTTGTATTTATTTGTCTCATACCCCTTCTAGCACCTGCAATGGCCTTCTTATCCACATGTTGAAGACAATATTTTCTAAAACATACACTTGTTGCCAAAAGTCGAATTTATTTCTATTTTTTTGTAGCCATAACTCGTTTAATCCTTTTATATGACCTTGTTACATGCATATAAATTGAGTTTCTATCCTTTTCTTTACAAAGGTACCCATCCCATTTGTTAAGGGTTTGTGTCCTCTATAACATCCCATATCACCATTTCTTTGGGTGGCTCCTTGAACTTTTCCTTGACCCTTAATATCACACCTTTGTTGTCCACCAAATTATTTATTGGCCATCTAACCAAACAGTGTATAGACTTATCCCCAATTCTACATATCTCACAATCTCTCTCTTTTAGAAAAACACCAAAATCCATTTCACCTAGTGTTTCACCCTCAACAATGTCATCCTCGTGGACATTAACTAGCATTACTTTGGCAATGCACATGCTTGTTCCCATGCATTCATGTGTAAGAGAAAACTTTGCACATATGAATCTAACCCTATCTTGGAGAATATTTATGGCATGATCATAATAGTGAGGCTCCAAAACTGATTTTCGCCAAATTTCATAAGATTCTAGTGCACCCCCAAGTGTATGCTCAAATCCTGTTGGATGTGGTAGAGCATTATGTTTTAACACCTTCTCAATTTCAACCACTATGCATCATTTATTTACCATCTTTCCATGAACTTTATGCCCAAGCTTTGTATTGAATATGGAGCCCTTGCTCACCTTCACTCCATGTTGTAGAAGATGTACCTTGTCTCCAATAGAAAATGTAGAAGAAATATTTGCACCCTTAAATGAATGTAAATAAGGTTAGTATTTACTCAAAAAAAACATTTAGTATACTATCAATAATATATAACACATGCTTCAATATTTTGATTTAGCTATGTTATGTCTCAAATCCACAATCTTCCATGGATGTATGTCCCCTTCATTAACATCATCATCAATCAAATGTGGTTGAGTGACATCAATTATCAAAATTGCAACATAACTAGGATTAACCCTTTCTCCAACATAATAAGTTCCAGACACTGAAGATTCGACCCTTCCTAGCCCAATGACTTGATCATCTATAAGGAGATCAATATACTCCCATTTTCCAAAATTACATTTTCCATTGTAGCTTGTATGAATTCTGTAACAACAATTAAATCGTAACTTGTAATTAAAAGGATGAACCATGTAAAGTGTGACTTTATATTTTCTCAAAAACACACAACATATGAAAAAGTAATATAGATGCAAAAATTAAAATAGTATGGTAATCATATTGTATATAATGAAACATTTTTTCCTCAAATGAAAGCTAATAATCAATATCATTCCTTCTACTACAAACATATGCATATTGCTAGAAGCAACATTACATGGTCAAATAAATCTAGAACATGTTAGATTTCCTTCTAGCACAAACACAAACACATTGCCAATAACAATATTCTAAGGCGAAGGAAATCCACCACATGCTAAATTTACTTCTAATGTAAATAGAAGCATATTACTCACAAAAACATTTCAAAGTAAAAGAAATCTTACATATTCTAGAATTTATTGTAGCACAAACACAATGACATTGCCAAAAGCAACATTGCAGTGTGGAAGATATCTAGCATACGCTTGATTTACTTCTAGCAAAAACAAAAGAACATTGCCAACAATAACATTGTAGGGAAAAAACAATCCAACAAAATCCAACAACTTCTATCACAAACACAATCATATTTCAAATAACAACGTCGCAAGGTAAAATAAATTTAACGCATGTTGGCTTTGCATGTAGCATAAATACAAGCATACTACCAAAAACAACATTTCATGCCAGAAGAAAATTAGTGTATGCTATATTTCCTTCTAACACAAACAAAAGCACATTACCAAGGTGAAGGAGATCTAGCACGTGCTAGATTTCCTTCTACAATAAACAACCAAATTGAAAACAACAATATTGCATAGCAAAATAAATCTAGCAGAACTTCTAGCCCAAACACAAGCACAACATTTCCAATAACATTGCCAATGTGATGGAAATCTAACACTTGCTAGATTTCCTTTTATCATAAATAACCAAATTGACAACAACAATATTGCAAAGCAATATAAATCTAACATAGTTTCTAGCCCAAACACAAGCACATTTCCAATAAAAATATTGCAAGGTGAAAGAAATTTAACGCATCTTAGCTTTACATATGGCACAAATACAATCATACTACCAACAACAACATTGCATGCCAAAAGAAATCTATTGTGTGTTATGTTTATTTTTAAAACAAATCAACAAAGTGTAATGGTGATTCTCTGATGTGAAGACCCATATGAAAAGTGGCATAATGCTAATAATATCAATGCCACTACTGATAGGATACCCACTCACCTTTCCCTTTATCCTACAAAAAACTCCCAGGTGTGAAATCCCTTTTTTGCCAAGTGTTTTCTTGTAAAAGGGGAAAGTAATGAATAATTTTTCCTACTAGAATAAATTTCTTTGTGGAAAACAGGGTGGAAAACATGAAGCCTTGTCTCCTTAACAAGAAAGTAAGGCTAAGTAGGCCTAATTGATATCCATGCTTAATGAACTATATTAGTGATAAAATTTGTTGTTTCACTTTGATTGGTAATATACCATGAAAGACACATGTGCTATCATCTTCATAATGTTAACAGTTACACATCCATGACATCTCTGGTTCTTCCAACTTCTATGACATAATCAATGTAGTTGAATCCTTCTATATTTTTGGATCCAATGTTCTTAGAAGAATGTGGCAGGCTTAAAGGTTAGTGTCCAAGCAGTTACTCACCTTTATCACAAGATGACCAACTAGTTTTCCTATTCTAGATTACTCTAAAGATTTCCCTACATGCCACAATCAAAAGAAGGTATTGTAAAGACAATCTCTCTCTATTTCTAAAGGAAAACAATCTATGTTTAATGACAAAAGATTTTTTTGTTATTTTTGGAACAGTTGCCTTGAGAACATTTCCAAAGAAATCATAATACATGAAGAGTTTATCTACTCTCAAAATCTTCCAATATCATGTAATCACAATTGAGCCTCAACAACTATATAATTATGAGGTAGCCTAATAAAAAACACTAGAGTTCATTCACTGCAACCTTGCTCAACCTTTTTTTTATAGCATTTGGAATTTTGGTTATGAAAATATGTGAATAGGGAGGTGCCTGTTTCACTAACTTAATCAATACATCTACATCATAAGAATATACAAGGTCTGACAACCCTTCACATGCCAACAAGGATTATAACAATATAAACTCTGTTCAAGGAACACTGAGCAGCATTGTTCATAAAATGCCCCTTCTCACCATAGCACAAGCACAAAACCGAATCATCTCTGTGGTGTACGCTTGTGTTTAAGAAGCCACAAATGCACATAAATATGCACCCTAAATAGATGTGCTAATACCTTTCGTTCATCCAATGAAGGTGGGTTGGCCCTCAGAGTTGTTTTGAGATTGCATGAAGAGAAGGTTGGTACATTGCCTCTGAATTTATGATCATTCAGACTATTTGGAAAGGAGAAAAATTAAAGAGGTATAGGAATGAGTTTGGCTATTGGGTTTTGTTATTTAGAACAATCAGGTGATATGTGTTCTCCAAAATATAAGTAGAAGAAGGCTTGTCTGGGAGACTGATTTTAATAAATTCACAAGGTATTATTTCTATCTATTAGGAATCACATCCTTAGGTGCTTGATAATAAATAATAGCACATTTAGATGGATAATAAAGTCTAATTTACAAAACCTCACCAGAATCTCACTCAAATCTCACACAAGGTACAGTAGAAAACGAAGATGACCATTGTTTCTATCTTACTGATGCAGAGACCCAGTTTTTGCCATAGAAGTTCAACAGCTAAATTTAGACTCGTGATTATAATAAAGCTATCATCATGATATATATAAGTTGGTACCTAATCATCCTTTCCCTCGTTAAGTGAGGAAGAAAGAGAACACAAAGTCTTGAAGTACCCTAAAAAATGTAGCACTAGAAATTTGACTTGAAAGAAGCATGGCTTCTGTCTCAGAAAAAACACTAGAGTTCACTCACTACAACCTTTCTCAACCTTTTTTCTATAGAATTTGAAAATTTGGTAATGAAAATATGTCATCGGGGAGGTGTCAGTTTCACTAACTTAATCAATACATCTACATCATGAGAATATACAAGTTCTAACAAACCTTCACATGCCAACAAGAATTATAACAATCTAAACTCTGTTCAAGGAACACTTAGCAACATTGTTCATAAAATTTTGTTTCTCAGCTCAACACAAGCACAAAACAGAATCATTGTTGTGGTGTATGCTTGTGCTAAAGAAGCCACAAATGCACATAAATATGCACCCTAAATAGATGTGCTAATACCTTCCGTTCATCCAATGAAGGTGGGTTTGCCCTCAAAGTTGTTTTGAGATTGCATCAAGAGAAGGCTGGTACTTTGCCTCTGAATCTAGGATCATTACGCCTATTTGGAAAGGATAAATATTGAAGAGGTATAGGAATAAGTTTGGCTATTGAGTTTTGATGTTTAGAACAATTAGATGATATGTGTTCTCCAAAACATAAGTAGAAGAAGGCCTGTCTCAGAGACTGATTTTAATAAATTCACAAGGTATTATTTTTATCTATTAGGAATCACATCTCAGTTGCTTGGGAATAAATAATAGCACAATCATATGGATAAGGAGGTCTAATTTACATAATTTCACCCAGAATACCACTCAAATCTCACACAAGGTACAATAGACAATGAAGATGACCAGTTTTTCTATCTTACTGATGTAGAGACCTAGTTGTTGCCATAGAAGTTCGACAGCTAAATTTAGACTTGTTATTATAATAACACTTTCATCATGATATATATAAGTTGGTACCTAATTATCCTTTCCCTCGATAAGTGGGGAAGAAGAGAGCACAACTACTGAAGTACCCTAAGAAATGTAGCACTAGAAATTTGACTTGAAAGAAGCATGGCTTCTACCTCAGAGAAAACACTGGAGTTGACTCACTGCAACCTTGCTCAACCTTTTTTTATAGCATTTGGAAATTTGGTAATTAAAATATGTCAACAGGGAGGTGCCAGTTTCACTAACTTAATCAATACATCTACATCATGAGAATATACAAGGTCTGACAAACCTTCACATGACAATAAGGATTATAACAATCTAAACTCTGTTCAAGGAACATTGTGTAGCATTGTTCATAAAATTCCATTACTCACCTCAGCACAAGCACAAAACGGAATCATCACTGTGGTGTAAGCTTGTGCTAAAGAAGCCACAAATGCACATAAATATGCACCCTAAGTAGATTTGCTAATACCTTCCGTTCATCCAATGAACGTGGGTTGGCCCTCAAAGTTGTTTTGAGATTGCCTGAAGAGAAGGCTAGTACTTTGCCTCTGAATTTAGGATCATTCAGCCTATTTGGAAAGGAGAAATATTAAATAGGTATAGGTATGAGTTTAATTATTGGGTTTTGATGTTTAGAACGATCAGGTGACATGTGTTCTCCAAAACATAGGTAGAAGAAGGCCTGTTTGGGAGATTGATTTTAATAAATTCACAAGTTATTATTTCCATTCATTAGGAATCACATCCTCAGGTGCTTGAGATTAAATAATAGCACAATCAGCTAGATAAGAAGCTCTAATTTATAGAACCACACCCAAAACCTCACTTAATCTACTAGTATCATTTCCATGATTTAAATAATGAATGGAGGAGTCTTAATACTCCCATTCACTTAACATAAAAGCGACTAAGATGGTCAAAGGATAATACTACATGACTATCATGCCATATGTGTCCTATTCATAAAATATGTATACCCCTATCAAGGTCTTGAGATGCAAGGGCATCGATTGAGAAGAGTCTATATACTCCACACGAAATATTCCTTGTTATCAAAGTTGTTAGCTGAGGCTCAACAACTGTACATTTGTGAGGCATTTAAAATTGTATTCTTGTAACTCCGTTTTTTCTTCATATGATTAGATAATAAGCAACTATACAAAGTCAAACAACCTCTGCGTTCCAATAAGAAGACTCTATATCCCCCTCTCCAAGCCTTGCAAGGAAAGGGCATACATTGAGAAGAGTTTATATACTCTAAAAACCTTCCAGGATCACATAATCACAATTGAGACTCAACAACTATACAGTTACGAGGTAGACTAACTGATTTTCTTGTACTCTGTTTTCCTACATGACAAAGTGATAAACAAAGGAAATGAAGATATTTTGAATATTTCCAACATTGATATAGCCCGTATGCAGTTCTAGGCCAGTAGAAACCATGATTCTACCCCAAAAGATCAACCATATGAAAAGTATGATGAAGATCATGCTTTCCTTGCTGATAATTTAAATCCTGAAAACACTTTTGAGGTCACAGAAATACAGTTCAATAAAATAATCCTATTTTCACAGAAACTGAAAGTAAGGGAGCTGTAGACTTTCATGGTAATACACTTGGCACCTCAACATTTCATTGTGAGTTTGAGTAGGAGTAATGTAACCCCCATCTTGCACTTTGATGTTAATCATGATTGCGTAAGAAATAAATGGAAGTAATCATGGTTTCCTAGAGTTCGAGGTCTATAAACTTTTTCAAATCCAGCAAAGCAATAATGTGACCATTATGATTATATGAGTGAAGAAACAATTAATTTTATAGTTCAACCCTAAAAGATCCTATATCACGAAATCCAATAGTCCTGTTATTTTTTATGCCTACGATGTGAATTTATTCCTCAAGTCGGATGGGATAGGGAAGTATCTTCCTTTTACTGTCAATACTCATCTGCAAGACAAAGTTATTGACATATGTGATGGATAGTCCTTGGTATACAAACAAAGGGTATGTTGTAAACACATGATTATTGAAGCTTTCAGTCATACAAAACCATTTCCACCTATAGATAGCTCTATTGTTGACAATAACAAAGTTGGATAGCCCCAGAAGATTGATTAAACCTGTAATGAAACCCTCGATGACATATACAACTACAGTGCTGAGAATTAAAACGATGTCAAGAAAATCATTGATGAAGAATAAAAGCTTGAACAAATAAAAAATTTCTCTCTGAAGCACATTAAATGAAAATATGTTCTCTTCTCCATGAACATGTGGACAATCATTCATGCACTAGATTTTTCAAAGGAAATGTAGACAACAAACCTCTAACAAATACACATGAAGTCAATGCTGAGGGACAATTTTGGGGCCTGGGAAATGTGCACTTTGGAGTGATCGATGATATAGGTCAAAATGATGTTGAAACCAGTAAGATGACATTTTCTCAACGTAGTCATAAACAAGATCTGGCTGCTCTAACCACTCATCTTATGGGGTTTAGGGTTTCATGGTGATACAAAAACCGTTATGAAGTGTTATGTTGTGTCTGTGTATTGATTTCTGGGAATTATATTTCATAAACATACTCTAAGATGTTACTTATAATGGACCACTATAAAACAATCAGGTTCCATCTTTCTAATTCCCTTCACTGCGTGTTCAATTTTTGAATGAGAAATGACTTTTTGTGGGTATTATTGGTCTTTTGGATCAACAGAATTCACATTGGATATTCTATCGAGTTCAAAGAGATTTGTTGGAATCATTCTCAATGTTGATGATAGACTAAAGCTCTATGGACTAGACTGCCATCTACTACTTATTTTGCTTACCCCTAGGATCTATAATTGCAATGTATCTCTACCATGCATTTTGGGTATCCTCTACTTTATAGTAGTGATTTCGATACTATGATTTGTCATCCCTACATTTGACATTATTTGATGTATGGATTCTCCATGTCCACTGTCTAGTTTCGTCAGAATATTTTTGTCACTATATATGTTGGTCTTGCTTTCTATTCAGGACAGTGGCATCATTGTAATCCAAAACTAAAGTATTGATATCCGCACTTCAGAACATTTGCATCTCAGTGAATTAGTTATCAAGATGGTATGGCAACTCAGAGACCTTGTTGAAGGTGTCATAACTGTTAGGTTTAGTCTCTGATTAGTTAGCATTTCATATAGTCCCATTGCACTTGTAATTATGTATTGATAATTTTGGATACTTGTCAAATATATATAATTAAAATCCTAAACCAGTGATGATAGCTATGTTACAACTCGTTTGACCGAGACAGTGTTATGCAGGAGTATTGTTCACAAACGAAGTTGTGAACAAGCTTGATTCACATCTAGGAGGCTTGATTCATGATATTTTGTACTTTGTATCTTTTTGATGAAATTTTGATGACAACTAATTGAAGAAGAGCAAGGATCGGGTGCAAGAAGGACCATTTGAAGCCAAGCTCTATTCTTTGTGGATCCTTCTCTCAGTACAATTCTGCTTAGCATATATATCTTCACTAGACCAACCAATATTGGCATTAACAGTCAGAACCAAAAGAATAATTCATTGTTCTCTTTGAAATCAAGTATGGCCTTAAGGAACTTTAAAAGATTTGGCAAGCAGACAAACTTTGAAAGGGCTTATGGGCTTATAACTTATTTTATTCTTTTAATGGTTGAGCTCATTTGCAAGTGGTTCTCCATATGTCATAAATTCTGGACTCTGAAGTAGTCAAGGGTTATACTCCATTTGTAACATTTCAACCCTCTAAGACAGTTCAAAATTCTTGGTAATGCATCAAGATTAAAAGAGAAGGCCCAACCCTCCACTCACTGTGATTTAACTATGTTTTCGACATTACTCACTAATGTACTAGACTCCTCAACTAAATTATATTTAAGGTAGAAGGGAAAATAGATCTATTTTCAACCTTTGGTGAAATCCAAGCTCAAAATACAATGGATTCAACACGTGTTCAATTTGGGGTTTAAAAAGGGAGTCTCCCACTTTGATTGGTGATCACAAACTCAATATTTGGCATTGTTTTAATTTATGCCTACCCATTCCACATTTGATGCCGCTTATGGGTTTGGAGTTTGCAATGGAAGATCCTCAATATGACTAGTGATAGCATCCAAGCCATGAGATAGCATGTGAAGAAGTGTCTCATGCCCCACACTAAGGGCTTGTAAAATTATACAATTTTGTCCACCTTACAGTTATTTCAAAATTTGCAAAGATACGTAAAGCCATTGTCTCTCTAGGTGTGATAAAGAGGTGTGTCCTTTTTTATGCCTAAGGTCTATTATTAGACATACATTATTGGTTCTTGGTCCAAAAATTTGTAAGCCAAGATAAATTGAGAAATTAACAACTTAACTAAAACCTTTAAACCTGAAAATGAGATGCCATCTTGTTATTTTCTCAATCATGTTGGTATTCAAGACCATAACCTTGATTTTCCTATGATCTGAATAATTTGTGCATTAACATTGTTTTCTTATCCATCATCCTCCTCCTCTATACCTAATACAATCTATGCATATGCTGGTGTGGAGGATGAATGCTAAAAAGGATCACCGTCATAAAAAGTGACCAGCTATAGCACTAGTCTAAAGGGAGTGCCCTAGGCTCTACACTGCCCTAATGAAGAATCCCTATATGCAGGAGGAAAGGGAGATCTAGCATGGTGAAGGAAGCCCTCATGCTACCCTATAGAGAAGCCCTAAATGCTACCCTATGGAGAAGCCCTAAACGTTGCCCTATGGAGAAGCCCTAAATGCTTCCCCATGAAGAAACAATAATACGCAACCATGGAAATGAAGGCAAAAACCCTATCCATAGGTCTAAGGAGAAGAGATGCCCTAAACCTAGTTTCTACACTGCCTAATGGAGATGGCACCTAAACACTATCCTAGAAGAAGTGCTCTACACATGGAATGCCCTTGTTGACATGAAAGGAAAATCCCTTATCTTATCTACAGTCATTAAAGGAATACCATTGATGTCACGGAAGGAATTCTCTCACACGTAAACAATGAGATAAAGAAGCCACACCTTCAACTATCCTTAACATTGTTCTAAATAAGGATGCTCTATCTGTTTTTTGGATTGAATCACAGTCATCAATGGTAGATACAAGTCTTATGATGAATGTTGTAACATTATAGACAACGTAGTATATGATAGCAAGATGTATGGTGCAGAAATATGGATAGCAAGATGTATGGACAGTAAGATGTATGGTGCAATAATGGTGCAACAATATGAACAACAAGATGTATGGTGCAGCATATGGTACAGCAATGGGACAACAATGGTCAATGGCATATAGTGCACAATGGGACAACAATGGTACAATGGTACAACGTGGGAAAACTAGTATTTAGTGTAGAAAATTCATGGCATTCTTATGGTATGGCAAAGCACAACGGGATAGCCATGAAATTGTGCAACAGTGGCACAATGGGACAACCATGACATGGTGCAGTAGTGGTACAATAGGACAGTCATGACATAAGTGCAGCAGTGGCACAATGAGACAACCATGACATTGTGCAGTAGTGGCACAATGGGACAGCAAGAATGTGCAGCACGATGAGGTGCAACATGATGATGAAAAACAACACAATGATAGGTGAAGGAGTCACCTTGGAGAATCAGTTGAAGAAGCATGTCTTCTGATCTCATAAATCATCTTGTTAGAGATTATCTATGCTCTAATCTAGATAAGTTAAAGTGTAGACCTCTGTTGTAAATGTACTATCTTTCTCTCTCTGCTAAACTATTGAAGAACATATAAGAAGAATTGATCAAGGGTTTCCCCATATTGGGGTTTGTCCTTGACTAGCACCATATCTTGTGTCCTTTTGTCTTGGTTTGTCTTTTGTGATTTATGTTTATGTTCTATTTGTAGTTTACTTTAATGCTAATGCGATTGCTAATCTGAAAAAGATATTGAGCGAAAAATGAAAATTGAAATAAATTTATTTAATCATAGAACATACCTAAACTTATCATGGTATCAAAGCTGAGGTGAAGAGAAAGCCCAAGCAAGAGTGAAATATCAATCACTGGAGATAATTGGGAAATGAAAAAAGGATCAATGGATTCCTCATCCCTCTTCAAATTCACCAAGGGTAAAGTCGAAGCAGAGTATATCATCAGAATGGTGCAGTGGGAGCTTCTGATGGCCTACCTATATATCACTTCAATGGGAAGTACGGATCTCAGGGTGAAAGGAAAGGCAACTGCCTTGCTTATAATAAGTTTGGCCATTATGTGAAGGAGTGTCCAAATGGCAGGGACACATCTATTGATGAAGATAACAATCATTCCAATGACATCTTCAATGACCGAAGGGATGACAAATAATGCAGGGCATCAAGGAAACAACCAACTCTTCAAGGAAAGGAAGGAACCCCAAGCATGAAGAATCAAATGTTGTTTCTGACAAGATAAAGAAGCCTTATCTTGTATTGGCCCTCTCCTTCAGATTCTGTGGGAATCTGGCTTATTGATTATATTGCTTCAAGGCACTTCATCAAACAGAAGTGTGCTCTCTCAAATTTGGTAAGAAACAATCATGGGATTATAATTGGAGCCAATGCCACCTATCCCAGAAAGGGTGTAGGAAATGTTACCCGTAAATTGAATGAGGGTAACTCGATTCATTTATAGAATATTTTTTATGTACTTGATCACAAGAAGAACCTGGTGTCCATTTCGGCAATGGAAGTCAAAGATTTCAGGGTGGCATTCATCGATGGAAAGGTATGGGTTTGAAAATAGAATTTTCAAACATGCTTTTACTCATGTGTTTAGGGTTGGAAATTTGTACAAAGTTGCAAGATGGTCCATTGGGGACCATGTGAGTTGACACATCTCATCTATAGCACCGAAGATCTACTTATTGTGGGGCCCTACCTGATGTGAGTCAAATTGTGACTGGGATGCCTGAATTCAAAAGGAGCATGAAGGTACATGTATGAGATGTGCCAAAGTAAAATCCTACAAAGGGACCATTCCCCTTATGTAGCAGGTTCACAGGCTTGGAACAACCTGAAGGGTTTGAGATTCATCGGGAATCTCATGTATGCAGGTGGAAGAAAGCCATCTATGGCTTGAAGAAAATCACCTCGAGTTTGATATGAGAGGATTGATAGTTGTTAGATGAAGCTCAGATTCACTAAGGGTGAAGCCGATCCAAACCATTGTTTGAAGACTGTGGATGATAGACCTCTCATACCAACATCTTCTAAGAATGACCTATTTCTGATAGGTGTAAACCCTCTCACTTGCAGAAGTAAGAGGGAGTTGGATTCCAAATGTGGAATGGTAAAATGCAAAACCGTGACTACCTCGAGGATCTTAAATTTCAAAAGTTATATGGTGATGATGCCAGACCAAATTTGGGAAATTCCTCTGAGTTTCATAAACTCATTTGCGTTGATGTTCTTGGTGAACTTATGTCTGTATATATATTTTGCAGTTAGCATGGTGAGCTCATATTTGGTTGAGCCTCACTGAATTGGTGCCAAGAATATTTTGAGATATCTTTGGGGCACAATCTCTCATGGATTGAGATACATTGCCCAAAATATGAAGCTGCATGATTATTCAAATGTTGACTTGGTAGGCAGTGTGGAGGATCACTAGAGCACTTCTTAGTGCTAGTTCTCTTTGGATTCTGCTTCGATATCATGGATGAGAAAGAAGCAGAAGTTCATTGCTATAAGCATCACTGAGACCGAATACATAGCTACGAGTATGATCTCATGAGAATTTACCTGGTTGTGGAAGCTCTTCAGTTAGCTGTTTGTACACATGATGAATACCATTGTGATCCTCTATGAAAACCAGGGGTGCATTTGATTGTTGAGGAATCCTGTATTTGATGATTTCTCCAGTAGATAAACATCAGATACTACCTTATCTGGGATATGGTAAGTCGATGAGTGAGGAGGCTCCATCGCATTGAGACTGATGTACAGCTCACAGACATTTTGTCAAAACCCCGGGGAAAGGTCAAATCTGTGACTTTCTCAAACGACTTGGAGTCATTGAGAGACCTTGGTATAAGGGTCTTGCTTGTTGCATGCATTGAGATCTCGGAGATCTGGGGGGCTTGGTGTACTTACTAGAGCAACACACGACCATAGGGTGACTCATCGTCCCCTAATGGTGCATTGTGTATAGGGTGAATAACTCAGCCTTCCCCTGTGATACCCTGAGGTGACTCTAGGATAGGATGATTCATTCTTCTATTAGCTAGGATGATCAATTCTCCTATGGGACAACATGATTATTTCTCTTGTCGAGGCATACTACCCATGTAGTCTAGGACTCATGAGAACTACCTCTCATCTAATCAATGAGCAGGGAAATGGGGTTAGGGACCATAGTAGTACTATTGATGGATGCATCGTTGCATCTACCATACTCCCTATGCTATGATGACCTCCAACTGATCTACGATTAGTATGAGTGGTTTGAGACACTCTCTTGTGATATTGATCTGGGATCAATAAAACTGACTTCGGGTCAGTAAGAGTGATATGACACACTCTCTTCAGATGAAACTGACTTTAGGTCAGTAGAGAATGGTATGAGACATTCTCAATCAATTCTTCTTCTCTATGGTTCAGCAGAGAAGTGGTGATAGAGCTCAGCAGAGCAGAGTAGAGCTCAACAGAGTAGAGCTTAATAGAGCAGAGCAGTGTAGGGCACTGATGGTAGAGATAGTACAATCGGACATATGGATCTGCAGATGGAGTTCTCCCTAGTTGAGAAAGGAATACCATTGTTGTCATGAAAGGAATGTTCTCACACGTAAATGTTGAGATAAAGAAGCCACACCTTCAACTATCCTTAACATTGTTCTAAATAAGGATGCTCTATCTACTGTTTGGATTGAATCATAGTCATGAATGATAGATCCAAGTCTTATGATGAATGTTGTAACATTATAAACAACATAGTATATGACAACAAGATGTATGGTGCAACAATGATGCAGTTGTTGGAAATAATACTGAGAGGGGGGGTGAATCAGTATTATTAGATCAGATAAAACTTTTCAATTTCATACTCAGATTCATATACGCTACTTCAATTAAGTGAACCAGCGTATACACGCGACTGTGTCTAAAGCAACTAGCGTATACCCAGAGATCTTATAATTCAGTTTGCTTAGTCTTCAATAAATGCATCAGAACATTATTAAGCATATTAACAGTAAACAGGTGCAGTATAACAGAACAGGACATCACACAAGAGCCACACACATGAACACAATGATATAAGGTGGAAACACAAAGTGGGTGAAAAACACCTGCTGCAATTCATTTCTTTCTTCTTTAATGAGAAACTTCTTTTACAATGTACTGGTGCAGTCCTTTACCAGTATGCAGGCTACAACCTGCAGAAGGCTACAACCCTCTCTCGTTTTCCAACTACTTCTGGAAGGGAGCTACAACCCCCTCGGCTCTTGTACTAGCTGATCCATTTACTAGTACGTAGGTGCTGACCCTACAATCTTCAGGGACCACGTTTCATCAATTTTCAGACTGGATCCAAGAGTACAAAACAAACATTACTGCAATACAATCACCAACTTATACTTGCATCATAATTCATTAAACAACCCAATACTGAATCACTGCAACCCTGTCATCAAGTACACAGAAGCAAAACCAGAGCCCAGAACTCTGCAACAACCACCAGAATCAGCAGCAACCTGAAATATCAAATCTTATTATGCATACGCTACTTCACCGTACCAAAACCGCGTGTATACGCGCTTTCACCAAAGGCAACCCGCGTGCAGATCTAGAAATAGATTCTTATGCCTTCGCTGTCAGATCCGACCCTTGCCAAACGTCCCGAACAGATAACCAGCAATACCAGATCCTCTCACTTCATCAGACACCCCATCCACCTTCTTTGCCTAATGATCTTCTCCTTATATAGCCTTAGGCCCTTCACAATACCACGGGCCAAAACCATAGCAACACAATACCATCCACCTCGAAACTAGGGATCAACACGTCCGTCGAGACACCATGGTCCAAAACCATAGGCACAACTTCCAAGGACTAACTGCCACGGACCAAAGGTACTTTTCACATGTACGCGCTTTTACTGAGTCCAACCTGCGTGTACACGCTGATTCTCCTTGATGAACCTGCGTATATCTCTTTCTTGTCCTCTGATTAAGTTGCCATCACCTGTACCAACCTCTGAGCACCTGTACCAACCTCTAAGTGAGTTGCCATCAAGGACAACACTTGAAACATAATGCCAACAGTGGCGGGCTGGTCAACATACCACTTTGCAACATCTCTAGTAAGTGTGCATTGGAACAACTAAAGATGAATGGAATCATCAGTGATGGAATTGGATGAACACCACATATGGAAGGATCAGACGTGATTGGTGGGCTCCTCTCAAGAATTACCCTAAAACTTGGGAATGTCAGACAAGAGCTTAGTCGGCATAGTTTTCCAACCAAAATTGTGGTGTATAGGGTCGTTAATCAATTGGATAAAATTTGAGAGGCTTAAACCAGCCATGAAAGGTAGCATTGGAGCTTCCAGAATGGTTCTTGAGGTGGTTATGCTAGATGTGTCTACCAGGGTAGAACCAGAGCCAACACCAGGTTGGTTTCCTGCACCTGCAGTGGGTCCTGACATGATGATGGTATGCAGTGAAGGAGGCTTAGAATTGGATGAGGAATCAGATGAACTAGAAGAGGATTCGGTGTGGGGACTTGAGGGACTATGAACTCAAACCCTATGGGGAGGAGTAATATGCCCAAGCAGAAACTGGGGATGAAGGCCTAAGAGTCTCTGCGACAAATGCCTTGGTGGAACAATGGTTTTATGACACAAGTGACACGAAAATGATGAAGGGAGATCAACAAGATGTTTTTTTCTCTGTGTGGAGAGATAAATTAATTAAGTTAAGTGTTGGCTTGGCAGTGTAAACCAAGCACCCTTCGCTTAATGTGTGCTTGTGTTTGCAAGTGTGTTTATTAAATAAGCCTAGATAATGTTTGAAAAAGGAAAAATATTGTTGAAATAAACTGAAATTGAAAACAAAAAATGAACAAAACATCAACTCTATAAACCCCACCCAAACTGGTTTTACAAAAACTGTGTTGGTTGGTGGTGAAATCAATTGAAAACACACGAAATAGGCCAAGACATCTAAGCATCGATGTGAATGGATCAAATGACATTATGTTTCTGAAAAGTGGTGCAACAACAGCAAAAACCCAGGGAGGAAAATCGCTGCAAAAGGATAGCGATATGGGTGTGAAACCTAGGACAAACAATGGGACCCTAAGGCAAATGGCCAAACAAGGTTTAAGATGAAAATTTGGATGGAAACAACATATCTTTGAAGATCTGAAATAGGAAGGTACAAATCTAGAAAATATGGTTGAAAGCTCTCCAAAAACTCAGACTTCTTACTCAACTAAACTCCTCCTATAAAGGTGGAAGCATACTAGAAGCCCTAAGAGGATAAGTTCCACTTCGACGAGCGAAACAAAGTATATCAAGTCCTAATTGGGCTAAGACAGTGGTCCACCAACCCAGTAGACAACTCTTGGTAAAACCCAAAAATAGATCAGAAAAAATCCCAGAAAACCTAAAATCATAGGTAGTGACCTCTTTAGGGGGATATCACACTTTTTGGTCTAGAAAGTGTGCTCTGAACCTCAAGATTGCACTTTTGGGGCAGAAAATTGTGATTTCTGCTCAGTACTTTGGTGACAAGTCTCCGAAAAAAATTCCATCTCTGTCGCGGTTGGTTCCTGTGACTTGTGGAAATTACCAGAAAACTTATGGAAGTTAGAAATTTGACTAATATTGGGTTAGAAAGCTAGTAAAAAACATTAAGAGACTGAAAAGAGAAAAACCCTAAGATGAAAACTGAAGATCACCCAGATTTCTAAATCAAAATTAAAAATCACAGTGGATTTGCCAATTTGTTAGTCGACAAATGCATAACTAATACCCCAGTGGAGTCACCAATTTGTTATGTAGAATTCTTCTTTAATGTGTATGAAAAGAAACTACTTTAGGCTGTGGATGACAGACAACCCTAACAATAAAAATGGTTGTTAAACAGTGTAGATCTACAGCAAATGATATAAATAAAACTTGTCAAAGCCATGATCTATGCCACATACATAGTTAAACGACAAAATGGAATAGTAAAATAAGTGCAAATAACTCCAATAATCCAATGGAAACCAGATATATAAAGAATATATTTTATTAAAAAACACCTGTGAAGGTAACACATAATGTTATCAGTCCCCCTCCATGGGATGGGTTCTTAGCTATCCTCAATGTATTCAAATTTTGTAGAGTCTCTCTTCTCTATAATGTGTAAAACCCAGCAAATGAAATGTTTGAGCTCAATGAGAGCTCAAATGAAAAATAAGATGTTGTGTGATGGTGATAATAATCAGAGTTGTAATAGTGAGTGCAATAATGAAAATAATCAAAAGTCCAGAATGAATGGAAAACCCTTTTATTTATAACAAAATATTAGGTTATCCTCGAATAATGAGCAATAATAAAATATTATTAACCCCATTCTAGAATTAACCATTTGGAATATTTTGTTATATTTGGTTTGGAGGGAAAAGGTATTTAAACTTCTATTTAGCAATAATAAATAAATAAATGATTTATTTATTGTCTCAAGAAATATGGTTAAGGAATAATAAACAAATAATGATTTATTTAACTATTCCTAAGGGATTTAGTCAAACTTGACAAGGAATAATAACTAATTAGTGATTAATTAATTATTCCTAGAGAAAAATAAGATTATTAATTATTTATCTATTTATTTCTTATAATTGGGTCAGATGTGACAAGGAATATTAATTAAACAATGGTTTAATTAATTATTCCTAGAAGATAATTAAATAAATAGTGATCTCTTTAATTATTATTCATGGGTTTAATTATAAATGACTTGACAAATGTGGTTTATTAAGTAATTTTTCATAGTGAAAGCAATTTTACTATGGTAAAATTGGTCCTACATGGTGTACTTCGATCCATCTAATATATTATGACTAGATGATCAATTTTATTGTGATAACAGATTGCCCCCCAACGTACGAGTGTCAGAAGAAAAAATTATGACTGAAGTACGTTGTAAGGACAAAATCATTAGACAACGAAGTGGAGTCAGAGAGAGAGAGAGAGAGAGAGAGAGAGAGAGACCAATGGAGCTGAACCAAAAGAGGATAGTGACAGAGTGGGTGAGACAAATGCAAGTCTCCTTTTATGTTGTGGTACCAGATCTCAGTGAGGCGGGGGAGGCATACCTATACCCGCTGAGATAACTTAGTACAAAATTAATGATGTGCCCAAAAACATGAAATTGAGGAATAAAATACATGTTGAATGGTACATGATGTGCTGGCATAAATGAGCCAGAAAATAATACAATGTGTCCCATATACATAATGCGCTTGGAAAAAACATGAGCCAGGACTGATTACAATAGCATCTGAGTACGTGATATATAATGGCCCTTCCCTCAAAAAATGGGTGGGAGGGAGGGTAGAACAACCAAATAAGTCCTGCTAAACAGGAAAGGGATCTGCAAACTAAATTGACCATCTGAAGGAGACATGCATGCCATGAACGCTACAATAATTGAACCCATCAAATATGTGGAACTCCATCTAAGGCTGTATCATAATAGGAAGACATCTAAGAATTTGGGGGGCTACCTGAAGGGCCACCCCCTCATGAGGTCTGAAGCATCTCACACACACATGGGAATCACTGGTACAATATACTACATCACTAGACCATCAAGTGTATGAATCACGAGCATTAAACAACCAAGTCAAAGGGAAATGATGATGCACTTTTCTTGATTCGAGGCACCGAACAAGAGTGGAACCTGGAGCCAAGATATGAGGTTCCTCAACTAAGGCACGAGGGAAAACAGTAATGTGATTGATGTAATGACACCAGGGACAATGGAGAAAATGGGACTGAGGGACAAACAAATGACTTCCCTTGTTAGAGCACAAAGTGCATGGTTGACTTGGTAGCGACTAACTCAACTCCTTAGGGGATGGTGGACACTATGACTAGAGGCCAAAATGGGCAACACAGGATGAATGGTCTACAAATATGGATGGAATGCTGTGACATGATACAATGGGATGTGAAACAGACTCCATGGATGCAAGGGTGACTCATCGCACATGCTCTAAATAAGGGTGACTTGATGACACTACCACACAGAATAGGCCCAGTGGGGACCATGAAGGCATGAGTGGATGATGGTTACTCATGACGAAAAACAACATGTGAGACAAAAAACACTAAGGGGAGGCAGTACCTAAGGTACAAGTGTTGCATATGAATAAATTCAATTTTAAGAGGCGATGAAGTGTCCCTTCTTGGAAAAATGGCTTCCAGTTGAAGCATTAAATCATTGAAAACTAGGAAATATCCATTACTACACTCAATGAGATCTTCTGAATGGTGTTGGCGGTTCCTCAAACTAAGCTATGGTTTGGTCGCAATGGGTGACAGAAAAACTGTGGGTTTTTCTATAAAAGGGTGTTTTCCCTCCAATTTGAGAGGAGGAGAAGGCCCTAAATGTTGTGGAGATCGTAGCAGAAAAACCAACCATCACAATCAGGATCTGTGACTTTCAGGCAAGTGACCTTACTTGTCTAAAGATGGCCTTAATTCTTCTTGGAACGATGGTTCCTGGTGAAGAATTAAGGGAAGAGGAAAATGAGAATGAACTACTAGAGGAGGTATATAATCATTCTCACCCACTAAGTCAAACATGGGGACTATGTGGACATAGAGTAGAATATTTGAATATATGGTATCAAACTTCTACGGTATGTGATGTGAATATGGCTTGCCGGAGAGGCTGTTAGGAAAAAATATCCAAGCAATGGGAGGATAATCGACCATACCTAGATTCAGTGGGATCTATGCCGAGACTTATGTTAATCAATTGAGAATATGGGTAGGGGAAAAACCATCATACCCCCAAGCATCAGATACTGCCCGCAAGCATATGTGATGGAGGTGACTGATCTGGTATGCAAAGGTGGAAATGATGCCCCCTAGCAAGAGGGATTTCTGGAGCACCATTGTGTTCTAAGTGCTCAAAAAATGGATTCAAACATCTCGACCCAACTTGGCACGAGATCCTCCAAAGGATGATAAGGAGATGTAGGGGCCTATGTGCCCCGTAGTATGCTATGGGCGTACTATATGTAATTAGAGTGGTGGACTCCAAATATGGAAGGAAGTACGCATGATGGTGCATATCGTTCCAAAGATAATCAGGGGTAGACCTAGTTTCCAGGACATCCTCATCAAAATGGAAGATGGGCAGATAGGAGGAAGAATAAAAGAATGATGTGGTAGCGATACGAGGTGCATCATCATGAGAAAGAAGGTTCACATATGCATCATCTGAAATGGTAGATGATGAGCTAATAGATGGGAAATCTACCAATGTTGAGACCCTGGTTTCTGATGAGGGAGGTTCAACAGAAGCACACGCAAGTACCTCAGAGAGGTTTTCCTGCGGGGATCTCAAGGATGATGGCATGTAAAGGATATGGCTCGTGGATTCGGTCATCTCGACATCAAGGGGAGGGATCATGATGGTGGGACCAGAGTCTCCTTGTTCTAGTGTACTAGTGGTAACAAAATCCACAAGTAGAGGAGTAGGTGATCCACTACAAGTGGCCTCGTCCTCACAAAGCACTTGGAGGAAATCAGGAAATTCGTCGAGATGAGGAAAACAATGGGAATAATGACCATAATTACCGCATAAGGCACAAGGGTGATTTGTGCACAATGTTTTGAGTTACTTGTATGGTGCAAGTAAGCTAACTTGGACCTTAGGGATACTTGACTAAGAGAATGTTTCATGAAACAAAGGTTTGAGACAAGGAAGCTCAGGACATTTATTGGCGGCATGCCCAACAACCTCACACAAAGTGCACATAGGTGTTAGATTTGGGGCTTTGGGAGCGGAAAGTGCTTGGGTAGCCTTGTCCTTAGGTTCCTTTTTCTTGGCTTTTCCGCCCTGTCCAGATACTTTCGCAATAGGAGTGGGTTCTTGTTAAGGTTGCATGGAACTGGAGAAGTGATAGGGGTCATAGGGACCAATTAAACTGGGGTCAAAGCATGATATGGTTTGAGCTAGCGAGGTGGAGTGTTCTATGGGAGATCAATGTACCACACTGGGATCCCCAAAGTCATATTAGGGAGAATCAACGAAGCCATGACCGGGACAAAAAATATTCCAGGAGGAGGAAACAAGAAAGGTATTTGTCTTGTAGGGTGATTTCCAAGCAAAACATCTCTTGGATGGCTGATACCTAGAGGAATAGTTCCGGGCGGGAACAAAGGGGAGGCACCCACAAAAGGAGGAGGTCTTGGGGGGTGGATCCAAATGGCTTAGCTGAGATGGTAACAACAGGCTGCTGAGGAGATAGTTGTGGATCAAATGTACCAGATTGCTTTTCAGCAGCAGGTGACACTTGTAACATGCAAACACTCAAAAGTTAGGCTCAGAGATACGAGGGGGATGACTGAGCAAAGCACCTAATAATGAGGAATCTTTGTAGACTGCGGGTGGAACACTGGTGAGAGGGGTAGGAGGCTGATTTTTGGACATTGACGAGATAATGGACTCAGGGGAGGTCAAGGATGATGATTCATAGTATGTCAACTGATTTATAGTGACAATCTTCCCTTCACTGGGGAAACACATCTTACGGAAAACCACAGACTTGACGATTGACATGGCATAAGTGTAACTACGACCCAAGAGAATGTTGTAATCTAGAGGGTCATCAATAACCTTGATTTTTTCATGAACAATCTTACCCATAAGAGTCACTAAACAATTGTGATACATGACGAGAGACTAGGAGCAATGATCATCCCAAGCAAGCAAAGTGAAGGTGGATCGAGACATCTCAGGTGACTTGAGTTTCTCTCAAATAGAAGTGAACATCACATAGGTGGATGCACCTTCATCGATAATGCATTGGGAGATGATGGCATTACAAACTCTGATTGGTATCTGAAAATCCATGGATGGAGGTAACGGAGGATGATCTGATGTATCAACAGGAAAGACAATAAAATGATCATATGAAGGATCTATTGTGCCCAAACTAGTTAGTAGAGCTTTCTTTTGAGATGGGCATGACTGGAGCACCTCCAATGTTGACATGGCAACAAGTGTTTGTGCCAAGTCATCTACTATACTGTATATATGGGAAACTTGGTTAGAAGTCGCATTACGATGTAATGGTCCCTTTGGGATCTTAGGAAGTGACTCAATTTAGGTTGAGGGATCTGTAGCAGACCATTTGGTGTCATAAGAGGCTCAATAGATGCTTTGGTTTTGGACTCAGTGGCAGAGAAAGTCGATGGCTTTTCATATTGATGTCACTAAGTTTACAAGTTGATATCAAAGGTATTGACCTCATCAGAATTCATCATGATGATTTGGTAGTCACCAACACCAGAAGGTTGGGGAAGTGTTGTACTGTACAACAACCCCCCATTTCATAATTTTTTTATACAAAATCATCATATGAAATGGGTCCCTTCTAAAATAATCTTAGATGTGTAAATTAATTGGTATTAACCCATCATAAGAAAAGCCTTTTGAAATAGAAATAAAGTGTGGCTTTAAAATATTATAAAATTCTTCGTTATT
Organism: Pinus taeda; assembly: GCA_000404065.3. NCBI lineage: Eukaryota > Viridiplantae > Streptophyta > Pinopsida > Pinales > Pinaceae > Pinus > Pinus taeda. Next base: position 212,958 of record APFE031030832.1, read on the forward strand.
GTGATAAAGCGATTGCAAGATCACATATCACAATAACAAAGGAAGCATGCACAAAGATACATTCATTCTCTCCGATCCAAAAAGCATATCACGATCGGATATCGGAAAGGGTAAATGCCAAAGCAGCAATGTAGTAGAGCCTCTTAATTTCTCCGATGTGATAAAGTGTATCGCCATCGCAATCGGAAATAACAAGTCAATATATGATGGAAGGCAGACTTAAATCCTCCGATGCGATAAAGCATATCGCAATCGGCGATCGGGGGAATCTCATTAAAACAACAATAAAGCCCGAATTCATTCCCCGATTCCGATGAATTAATGAGGTGTGTATCTCGAGATTATATCACCTTTTGGTGATCAGAGATGTTTAAAACAAGCATTAAAGCCTTTCCCTTCACGTTATCGATCCCCGATTTGCGATCTACCTCTGATTATCCATCAAACAAATCTAAGCCACGCTTGAATGAATCATTTGGCATATAAATGACATGATGGGAATTTAAAACCTCCTTTACCATGATTGACAAGTTAAACAGCTAATCAATGAAGCAGTTAAGGGTAGATCTTTTCTTTAGATTTTACCCATGGCAATCTTACTATAATCCATTATCACCTGCTGATCGACGTAATTTTTCTTTATCATATTGGTCTGTAGCAGCATTTCTTTGTATCACGGTTTTTCCAATCGCTTGTGCAGAATTCCACTGAAATCAGAAGTTTGAAACAAATGGGAAAGAGATCAAAGAAATCCACAGCAGTGGCTCCTATAGCAACAATGCAGCCAACCAAGGATCCCGGACCAAGCAAAAAAGGGTTAATCTCAGACACTACGTGCCTCGCTCTTGGAAACACTAGCTGGTAGAGCATCTACAATCTAATAGAAGTAGAGGAGCCTGAGGAAATATTAGAAGAAGCCACATCTAACTCAAGTAACAAATCGGAAGCATCCCTCAAATATTTAGCCTGTTCATACTTGCACAGAATAGCAGCACGAGAAAAATTTCTCCCATACACTGACGTAGTGAGATGGGTGGTAGAGGAAATTCCAGTTTCGAACATAACATTTTGCACAGTTGACGGGAGGATATTTGGCTCGTTTCAGCCTGATGATCTAAGGAAAATGTATCACTTAACTGAGCCTGAAAAGCTGTTCAACAAAGCCTTCCTTGAAAAATTTACAAATGAAAAAGAGTCAGAGTTGGCCCCGATTAAGCAGTGGAGACATAATCCTGAGAAGCACAAACACAAATCATCAGGTAAGTACTCTGTAGACTCATTGGCTTCTCCTTACTGTTATGCCAGGGATATGATGTGTAGAATGTGGGGAATACATGACTCTGCTGAGTTCACCATTGAAGTGGTCCCTCTAATGAAGGCAACAGTCAAAAGTTATGTGATGGATTGGGCAAACATTTTGTCCGATAAATTAGCCACAACAATTCTCGAATTCAGAACAAATTCATGTAAAACTACCAGGACCATTCCCCCTTTTTATTACAATGCTTATATTATGGATACTCTTTGTTTTAACTCTGAATATCTGGTACTCGGATGGAGATGGACTCCCCAAGACCCTAAGCCAATAATCAAGTGAATCATTGGAGTGTCATAATGCCACGAACCACCTTCAAAGTCTGCGAATCATTGGAGTGTCATAATGCCACGAACCACCTTCAAAGTCTGCGAATCATTGGAGTGTCATAACAAGAGTTGACTTCTGGTTTAAATTTCAGATCTCTTAAACCATGTGACTTGCCAAATCACCAAGAAAGGTGGATATCCATGTGTTGATCATTTTCCATTTTCCTGTGTATTTCATTCCTTCTCTAATTCACTAGAACCTATATAACCATGAAGGTAGTTGTATAATTCTTGATTAGGTGCAGAATGAATGTGATTCGGTAGCTATAGGAATTTTCAAATTAAATTTCATAAAGAAACAAAAAATTATAAATCGTGGATGATTGATACCTTTTTGGTTGTTTGATCATGTCTAGGATGACATTTTAGCCCGAAACAACAAAAAAACTATTATGGAAAAATATGGAAAGGAAGGCAAAAAGGTTGTCAAAAAGTGGACAATTTTGGACTTCAAGAACATATTTTTCTTCAATAGTGGCTGAGTGTTCACTAAAGATGCAACCTATGCCCAAGAGAGCTCATTGGGATGGGAGATTGTGGAATTTTCTAAGGTATGCATTAGAAAACATGTCACTTTGGCTAGGGAAAGGCTTAATGCAATGTGAGAGGGAAGTGACATTGTATGGTGCAATTTTATTTTGCAAAGGGCCACTAGAAGTACTTCATGTACCATAGAAGGTAAAATTGCTCAAAACTCAATGCAGTGAGTCAGTACAAGCAAGAGGGTTAGGTGACCATGCTTTGAAGGTTGTGAATTCACATCCATAGGAGATGACCGTAGCAAAACTTAGTGCACAATTCTAGGAGGGAGATTTGATTAATGAGGCTCATGAGTGGGAAATGCTCATCACTTGAAGAAGGGTTGAAGATTTTATACTTGCAATAAGCAGTAGGACTAAGAAGAGCTCCAAAATGGCTAAGTGTGGGATCAATAGAGTAAGAGAGGGAAAAGCATTCGAACAAGAATCAAACATGAATCACACACATAAATGCCATTGATATAAGACAAGAAAATTCACAGGACTCACGAATAATAATAACACCTTGAAATTACAACAAAGTGACAATTATTTCGAAGTGTGACAGTTTGGATGACACATTACGACACTTAGAACACAAGTTGTCACACAAAGGTCGACTATGACTAGAAAATGCACTAAGCTATAGGAATGTGTCGGATGCATATTCTTATGATATGTAGAACCATCTAATGTAGAATAGTGTGCTAAAGCTACCCCCAGGGATGTGCAAAAGTGTGACACATACAATAGTGAAAAGAACTAAAAGAAACGCCTGCGATAGTAAGAAAACATGAAAACAATACTTGCAAAAGCTAAAGAAATTGAAAGCAATACATTCCAGAGAAAATATAGAATAAAAATGAAACTCGTTAAAGTAAAAGAAATCAAAAGTGATAGTCGCGAATGAGAAAGCACACTTATGAAAGCAAAGGTGCACAAAAGAAACAGTTGGGAAAAACTCATTGAAATAGAGGTACAATTACAATCAAAGTGAGGGAGACTATCAATGGGAAGTGAACATTGATTGTCAACAAAGGTTGTGCAATGTACTATTCTTATGGATTTCACAATGGAAGTCCAAGCTTATAGAAAAGGTGCGTTCATGAATTCATCAAGGACTGGGAATTTGTGAGAAAGTGGCTTTGACACTTAGAATATCATAAGAAGAAGACTCAAATACTTTACAAAAATCAATCGATCATGAAGAAACCAAGAGAATTCAAGGAATTATAGATCATAATATCCTCGGTAGGATCCACATTTCTAGTGTAGGAAAAATTTGGGAGGCTGTTGATCGCAACGTTGACATCTCCTTAACTATGTTTCTAGAAACTTTTGTTTCTAGTACCATAAATATGGTTATTTTTTCCTTTTTATTCAATCCCTAAGATATATCTATTTTCCTCTATTATTGAGGCTAATGTTCTGAGAAACAATTTTCATTGTGTGGCATTTTTTGGGTGAGGAAACCACCTTTGATAACAATGTCTCATGTCTAGCATTAACAAGCATTATCCAACTATCTAAATAGAGGTCGGTTTCATCCTTATTCTCCTTTTTTGAATTCCTTATTAGACTGAGATTTCCCTTTTCCACTTTATGTAAGTACCCCTAAACCCTTGCTTGACAATCCTAACTCCCTAATGGATGGATGCAACTATTCCTCCACTCTTAAATAGATTTAGTGGCATTAGGATTTTTGATGCTCTAAAATCAAGGTCATATCTTTATTTTTCCTTTCTTCAATTAGATTTGACAAGATTTTCTCATCTATGTTCAATATTTTAGTGTCTTCCTCTACATCTATTCTTTCCATGTCTGGCATGAATACCTTTTCCTAAGATGGGATTTCTGGTAGGGTTTCTAGATCCTTACTTTTAGGTGAGGATTTGGGTTGGTTCTCATCTATGTTTGAGTCTACATTCATAATATCTTTAGTTAACTCTATTTATACATCCTAGTTAGTAAATTTCGAGTACTTATTTCCAGTTAGAATTGAGGTTGCCTTTGGTTGAGCATATTAGTTCCTAGGGTTTCTTCTTCTAGTTGTTTCTCTTTCAAAGTCACCTAGATCTACTATTTTAGGTTCCTTTCAAGATACCTCTTGAAAATCTAATAGCCTCTATATAAATGGCCATATTAATGGTATATTTGAGAATTAAAAAGAACATGTTCATAATCTAGATGTTGATTCCAAGGTTTATCTTGGTATGAGGTTTTAATGGACTATGGCAGTGGCTAAGAGATATTCATGAAAACACATATTATAGCATAATATGAGGTATACCTCCCTCGTTTGGTGACCTACAAGAATATTTGGATCCCAAAATTCTTTGGATAGAGAAAATAATCTCACCCGTACTCAACCTGCTAGAAATTGTTGTTTTTTAGGGTTGTCACATTCCTACCAAAGCCACATAAATAAACTTGCATTTCTATAAAAGTACGGACTATTTTCAAACACTATAGAACTATCTTCCATGCTTGTATAGATGATCATAAAGCCATTGGCCCCCAGTTCTAAATAAAGATGACCTTTTGGCTGACATTTGCTATAGATCCATCTTACTAGGTCTTTCTCACAAGGTCATATGCCTATGAACTTATAGACACCGGCATGGTATTTCATATATTGTTTATATCCTTCCTATTTATTGGGCGTTACCTCATATTTGGGATTGGTTTCTACTTTAGGATGACACCGACTCTTGAATCGAGATTCCCATTGTGCTCCTAGAGCCATATTGTCTCATGATTCTCCCCCTCTATTTGGGACTCTAGATCCTCCCTCTCCAGTAGCATGTAGGTGATTCTCTTTAGTCACAATTTTTTTGAAGGGGATCACATCCCTCCCCATGTGAGCACTCACATATGTAATCAAATATGGTGATGGTGATAGTGTCCAAATCTGGGAGGTATCCCATCTGAAGCTATGAGATTCACTGATGTGAGCAGGGTTTGTAGAAATTTTGTTACAAGTCCAAACCCTAAACATAGCAGAGTTTCACGCTTATGCTCATCAACTTTTATTTTTTATAGTCACTCATTATTAATATTAAATAAAATTATATATTTTAATAAGTCATTTGTATTACTGACAATATTATTTTAAAACAAAAGTTTCAGCAAAGGGAATTTTGTTATTAATTTTCAAAATATATAAATATTAAACTGTGACATTACATCCATATCATAAAGTTATCAAAATGGAAGGAATAATTTCATCATATTGTTTTTCAAGTAAGGTCTTTAAAAACAAATTAATTTATTTTCAACACGATGATTGTAAATTATTGTTAGTTTTTCATATTCAAAATCACAAAACAAATTAAAAAACATAATTGACAAATTATAAAGATAATTATAATAAAATGGCACATCCACAATATAAATGTTGAAACAAACATGTGCGTGTTACTCTTCCCTGTCTCGTAATTGATCACTTTTTGATTCAATGGAAAATGACTAACATTCAAAGGTAATCGTGTGGGGAACAAGAAACACTCTCCTTTCTTTTATATAGGTGGCACTTAAAAGAAACACTCTCCTTTCTTTTATATAGGTGGCACTCTCATTTTTATTTATGGAATATTCTTCTTATGTCCTCAAATGAATGCAATGGATGGGTGCTAAAGAGAAAACCCAAAAAAAACTTCGAACAAAGCTCTCATATAGAAGATTTACTTTTGAAGCACATCATCACGTTCATGGAAAGAAAGTGGAATAAATATGAGCGTAAAACTTTTTATCTAAAGTGTTTGCATATGATTAATAAAAGTACCCTTATTATTGAAATAATATTAACAACGATATTCACATCATAATACTTTTTAAATATTAAAGTAAGGTTGTGATAAATTTGGGTTCTATTATAGTAGTAAGTAAAACACACCATATTTTTGAATCAAATGAAATAAAATGGACCATCTCCGTAGAGAACTTAAAATAATAACTCCATTTAGATTCATAAGGATTAAAAGAAAACACACACTTGAAATTTCAGCTCAAACTCGAGGTATGAAATTGTAGTAACTATCATGTGTTATTAGGAATTCTTTATGGAACCTCAAATATACAAATATTTAAAAAAAGATCATACTGTTCCAAAAATTAAAATTCAATTTTCCAATGTAGACTGAATTGGGCTCTTGTAAACAACACAGATGAAAATATTTGGAAGAGCAACAAGGAGGACTACCAGAAATTGGATCTTGTCATTCAAAATATGTTATGTAACCAACTCACAAATAAATAGATCAACGACTTAAAAATTATCCTCTTCGAGGGTGAAACCTACTTTACATTACATAAATGAACAATTATTGGATTATACGAATGAAAATACCTCCTTTCTATATATAGGAGTCTAAAGGGTCATAATATAATCAGAGCCTACATAACAATAATAATGTAAGAGCATAATAATAACAATAATGGGCTTCTATGGGACATAATAATAACAATATGGGGACCACATGGAAACAACATTAACAATAAGGGGGTTACACTAACAACAACAATAGGGGCTACACTAGTATTATAGGGACCTAACATGTCCCTCCTTCAAAAAATTGTTGTCCTCAATGCTTGAGTAGTTCTGGATGCTTCTCTATAAACTTTTGATACTCCCATGTGGAATCTTCAGCAGGTAAATTCTTCCACTTGATGAAATACTTTGAACTTGATCGATTTCATAGCTATGAGATTCTTGTTTCCGTGACTGCATTAGGTTCCAATATGATTTTTCCTTCCTCGCCAAGTTCTCGCAATATTGTTTGAGCTAGGATCTTGTCACCTATAACCTTCTTTAAGCATGAAACATGGAAAACTGGGTGCACTTGGGAAGATGCAGGAAGCTCCAATTTGTATGCCATAGTACCAATCTCTTGCAACACCTTGTAAGGACCATAATACTTTGGTGATAATTTATTGTCCTTCTTAGCTTGCTTGAGGGACATTTGTTTGTATGGTTGTAGCCGTAAAAATACCTATGCACCTACATCAGAACTTCTTTCACTATGATGTTGATCGAATTGTAGTTTCATTCGATTTTGTGTCAAAGTGAGGTTATCCTTTAATAGTTGGAAAACTTGTTGTTGATTCTCAATGTGATCTTCCATTTCTTGATCCTTAGAATTTTCTCTTAAATATGATGTGATGGATGGTGGATGATATCCATAAAGTGCCATAAATGGGGTCATTTTAGCTGAAGTATGGAAGGAAGTGTTATACCACCATTCAACCAGAGTTAACTACTTGACCCATTGTGTTTGTTTATCAGGTACAAAGAAACAAAGATATCCTTCCAAATATTTATTCACTATCTCAGTTTTCCAATGAGGCTGAGGATGATAACATGAGCTATGAGCTAGTTGACTACCTAGATAAGAAAATAATTCCCTCCAAAAATTTCTATTGAAAATGGGATCTCCGTCACTTATAATAATCTTTGGGTTTCCATGTAGATTTTGAATTGTTTCCATAAATGCAATAGAAATTGTACTGCCTTTTAATGGATGAGATAATGTACAAAAGTGTGCATACTTGGTAATTCTATCAACTACTACCATGATGAAACTCTTTCCTTCAGACTTGGGTAAACCTGTGATAAAATCCATTGAGACCTCCTCCCAATGTTAACTTGTAATTGCTAAAGGTTCTAACAAACCCGGGGTCTTAATTGTCTCAAATTTATTTTGTTGGCAAACCAAACATTTTGCCACAAGCTTTTGAATATCAGATTTAAGGTCATCCCAAAAAATTCCTTCTTGACCCTGTGTTAAGTTTTTAAAAATCTTCAGTTCCCTCCTAAGGGAGAGGTGTGCAATTCCAAAATAATATTTTTTGTATTGGGAATTCTTACAAAGATATAAGTGATCTTTGTACCATAATGAATCATTTTTCTAGCTAAATGTATCAGATGTACTGGGATCTTGCTGCAACTTTTGAAAGAGTGTCCACACTTCTTCATCATTCTTCCATTCATCCCTTGCTTCGGCTATCCAATCTGGTTGGATAATAGAAATGGAACAAAGTAATTCTTCCACATCCTCATCCTTTCTTGAGAGTGCATCTGCAACAAAATTTTGCTTCCCTTTTTTGTAGATGATTTCAACAACATGACCCAACATATTTGTAACCCATTTTTTGTACTCTTTTGAAGATAATCTTTGTTCCAAAAAGTAATTAAGACTATCATGATCTGTTTTTAATTTGAAGTGTATTCCCATTAGGTAAGGTCTCCATTTATTAGTGCATGTAATATTGCCAACATTTCCTTCTCATAAATAGGTTTGTGTAAATACTTTACTTTGATTAGATGGCTTTCAAAAGAAATGGGTCTTCCTTCTTGCATTAAAACAACACTAACTCAATTTCCTTAGGCATCACATTCCATAATAAATGTTTTTGTGAAGTCTGGCGTAGCTAAGATCAGTGCTTGGCACATTGCCTCTTTAAGATGTTCAAAGGCCTTGGTTACTTCTAGAGTCCAAGAAAATGCATCTTTATTCAATAATGTTGTTAGAGGTGCTACTATTCTCCCATAATTATTAACAAACTTGCGATAATACCCTGCTAACTCGAGAAATCCTCGAATATTCTTTATGGTTGTGGGGATTTTCCATTCCTTAATTTCTTTAATTTTGTTAGTGTCTACCTTAACACCCTCATGTGATACAATATGACCCAGATATTCCACCTCCTGTACTCCAAAGAAACATTTTAAAATTTTTAAATATAATTGTTTCTCCTCCAATATTTTGAGCACCATGTCAACATGTTGAATATGATCCTTCCAAGACTCCCTGTAGATTAGTATATCATAAAAAAATATTAACACAAATTTTCTAAGGAAGGGGTTGAAAATGAAATTCATCAAACCTTGAAATGTGGAAGGTGCATTGGTAAGGCCAAAAGGCATGACCAACAATTCATAATGACCCTCATGAGTTCATTTTTTTTTTTTTCGGAATGTCTTCACTCTTCATTCTAATTTAATGATAACCTGAGCAAAGATCCATCATGGTGAAGTAAATTTCTCCATGTAATTCATCCAACAATTCATCAATGATAGGAATGGGTAGTTTATATTTAATAGTGAGCTTGTTGAGCTCCCTATAATCAATATACATGCACCTTGATCCATCCTTATTGTGCACCAATACTACTAGAGAAGAGAAAGAACTTCGACTAGGTCGAATTATACTAACCTCTAGCATTCCCATATCTGTATGTCCAATTTCACTCTTTTGGGAATAGGGATATTTGTAAGGCCTGATGTTTGGAGGAAAACTTCCTAGAATCAAATGAATAGTATGATCATGATCACGAGTAGGTGCGAGGCCTTTGGGAGTCTCAAATACCTTGTCATGATTTTCCAAGACTTTTTGGAGATATCGAGAAATAGATGATAGATAAATGTCTTTCGTATTAATCACATCATTAGGATTTGGTCGACGTTTTGAACTAACTAATGTGGTTCATCTCAAGACAAGGTGAAAAAAATCATACAATCTTCATGAATAAATAGCAAGGATGCATCATTGCCCAAGGTCAACTGTTGAAAACTAGCTGTTGGAGATTAGTTAAACAAGTGAATAAAATTTTAAAAAGCTAGATTTAATTTAGTTACTAATTATTTAATATTCTAAATTTAGTTTATAAAATAGATGTTAGGAATACTAAAATAGTAAAATATTGTTAGAAAATTAATAAGGGGTTAAGAATAAGTTATTAATAAAAAGTGTTATTAAATAATGATAAAGTTATAGGGGGTTTAAAATAAGTTATAATATTAAAAATAGTTGTTATTGAAATAATTAAATAATAATTAGGTTATAAGGTTATCAGGTTTAGTTCCAACATATTCTCTATTATAGCGAATAAGGTAAAGAGAGGTTAAGAGCAGGTCTCAAAATAGTCTCAAAGGGATAGAATTAATTAATATATATAAATTTAGTTATAAAATAGCGGTTAGGAATACGAATAATATATCACTAAGAATACTCATAATCTAATAAGGGTGTTAAGAATAAGTTAAAAACATTTGTTAGGAGTTTATAAATAATATAAAATACTAATAAGGTTTAGATCTAAAATATTATATATTATAAAGAATAAGGTAAAGAGAGGTTATATACTAATGAAGTAAATAGGATCTTAATAATTGATTTCAATTAAAAAGAATCAAAATAACGATAAATGGATAATATATGTTATAAATATACAAAGAAAAAGAGAGGAGGGAAGTACTTAGGAGTTAGAGAATTTATTATAATTATGTTAAATAATAATATGATATAAATATATAGAAAGGGGAAAGAGGGAAAAAAATATATAAAAGGGGAAAGAGACAAGAGGATCATAAGGACAGGGTAGAAATCCAACTCTTACTCAATTTCCAACCATCATCTTTGTTGAGATTCCTAGCATGCCTCTCAATCTCAATAGCCTCCCTAAGCTTCCGATGGTGGAAATGATCAACCCTAGCAATGAATCTGGATTCCTCAGCACAGACATGGTGCTTGAATTTCTCTGCATGCTCAACTAGAGCTGATGAGAGGGAACGATTGTGCCTTATGTCTGCAATGTGTTCATGGATCCTCTGGTTAATCGATTAACCCATTTCTACAATATATGGAATACTGTAGGAACATGGAACGAGGTAAATTCCTTTCATGTCCTTCGGGTCAATAAGGTCATTAACTGAACCAAGAGAATTTCTAATGGTCCTTAGAGGCTTGAACGAAGAGGAAACATTATTCTGTATAAGGATATGGGAAATCCTATCAGTGGCCCCTTAAATAAACAGGATATGAACCTTGGAGATAAGATCAACATGAGAAGTTTTAACTCTTGATTATTTACAGGTTCTTTAAAAGGCCTTGAGGCTCTCAATTATGTTATACCCATTATTTTTTAAAACTTCAAGGAGATGGGATTTCTCCTGCTCTAGGTGGCTTTCATTAGAGATTATCAGAGCACGGGTAGCAAGGGTGTTGAGAACACCAAATTTCTGAGTAGGAAAATGATGAAAACTAGCATTAAGATATCGTTTCGTGTGAGTTTTTTTGTGAAAACTTGGTGAGAAATGGAACCATCATCCATTCTAGAGAGGAGAATTTCAAGGAAAGGAAGGCATTTGACCACCCCAACTTCCATCGTGAACTTGATGGATACAGATTGGGAATTAAGGTGGTTCAGAAACAAATCCAACTTCTCATGACCATGGGGCCAAATGACGCAAGTGTCATTGATAAACCTCTTCCATTTCTTAGCAAGAAATTCAGCTGAGGCTAAGGCCTTGGTCTCAAAATCTTTCATAAAAAGGTTAGCAACAATAGGGGAAAGAGGGGAACCCATCGCAACACTGCAGGTTTTCTCATAGAATTCACCCTAGAAACTAAAAAAAGTCAAGTTGAGGCAGAGGCCAACCAATTTGGAAGTGTCCTAGTCGGTCTGAGTTTTGACATCAATGGCCTCTTGAATGGGGATTTTAGTAAATAAGGAAACAACGTCAAAACTAACAAGTAGATCATAGGGCTCCAACCTTACATCTTTCCATCCCTTAACGAAGGACGCAAAGTCCTTAATATAGGAATAAATATGACCCACAAGAGGCTTGAGCTTAAGAGCTAAGAATTAAGAAAGAATATAAGTAGGCCTACCTATTGTGTTAACAATAGGTCTCAAGGGAGCCCCAAATTTATGAATCTTAGGAAGGCCATAAATTCTATGGGTGAGGGGATTTCTTTTGATGAGCTTTCTGGAAAGAGGATTAAGACACAGATTCAACTTGATGGATGCTGCTACATCCTTAGAAATAAACTTAATGGGATTTTTTTTAAGCTTGATGTAACAACCATTATTAGAGAGATGGTCAATCATTTTTTTGACATAGTCATACTTATACAAAATGACAGCGACCCCACCTTTGTTAGCTTTTAGGATCACAATGTCGGGGTTCTCCCTTAGGGCTTTAAGGATGAGAAACTCAACTCTGATAAGGTTTCTTTTGGGAGGCTTAGCCTTCTTAATAAAGATAGCACAATCTTGCCTAGTCACCTCCTTGACATTATCAGGAAGGTCCCTAATACCATATTCAATGTTATAAATAATATCATCGATGGGAATTTTCTTAGGGGCAAGGGAAAAATTAATCCCTTTATTAAGGAGACTAAAGACAGAGGGATCAAAATTAAGCATAAGAGAGAGTGTAGATAGGGTGGGTATCTTACAATGAGAATCTCGAGCCACACCTAAGGGAGAATTATCCAAAATTTCAACCTTTGAAGGGATATCGTACTCAATATAAAAATTTGCATTCCATTTGGTAGCATTTCCTCCTAAGATAGAACAATGTCCTACTCTTAAGCTCAACTAAAATCACCTTCGCATCCTTCTTCACCCAAACATTTTTTGGGATCAACCTAGGCATGAAATATTTATCGCATGAGATCTATGTGTGCCCTGCTTCAAGAGAGATGATGAATTGGAATGGTAGATTCAAATAATTAATCTGTTGAATCCAAGACCAGTGTCCAAAAGCCAATTCAATTTCATCCAAAATCCCTTCTTTTAAATCCACTTCCACTTGAATCTAAGTCCATCTTCTATCCATTTTGGAATTCCAATTAGGCTCTAAAGCAACAAAGAAACATATCTTGTTACCAATATAAGAAAACATTTCTTCACTCCAAAATTCCAACATAAGGCATGGCATGATTTCTCGTGTTTTTTGTATTGACATAGTTTCTATTGTCAGATCAAAATTTGTACTCCAATGCTTCAAAACTAGCCTGAACAATGCCCAACAATAATCATGAGCCAATAAAATATTTTTGTCCAAGGTTGATTTGAATCGTAAACACATCCAACCCCTTATTAAAACATGAAAAACAACAGTATAACTGAGCTAGGGTGTCTAATTTTCTTTTAACAGTTTCTTAAGGGAAATAGTGTGCACAATCTTTCTAGAAAATCTACTAGCTACTACTCCACTAAGCATTTTTGGATTATCTAAAATATTCATGTCTTCTCAAAATACCATTTTCACCTTGTCACTTTATGGTATGATGGAATTCTTCCACTTCTTAACTTCGAAAATGTTATGTGCTTGGATTCCTAGACTAATTTCTTTTGTATCAACTATGAACTATCGATAGAAAGGACAAACCAAATAGAGTTTGGATACGATTGTTTTTGTGATTGAGAGAGAGATACAAAACTCATCGACTTACCATCTTATATGGGCACAGGGATATAAACAATTCCTTTTTTGACCATACATATTTACATGTCTCACAATCCAAATGGTCATTGACTTGATCCATGTTAACATAATGTCCCTTCTCATAATATTCTTTTGGATGAAATATTTGGGAGGGTCTACAACTATCACCTCCATAGTCCACCAAATCTTCATACATTATAGTGCAATAAATCCCAATAAAACACCATAGATGAATCCTTTTTTCACATGTACAATAAAGATGACATTATAGATAGAGAAATCCATGGAGATTTCCAAAGGGAAAAATAAAATCTCCAAAAAAAAGCCCAAAAAAAAGTCCCTCCCACAAACACTTTGTAAAACCCCTAAAAAATTAGAAAAAACTTCAAATATATTTGTCCCTTACTATAGAAACACCCTCCTCCTCTCTTGATGAGTTACAAATCTGGTTTCTTATCTAAATAAAAAAATAACTTATTGATGAATATCATAAGAAATGAAAGAGTATGAAGAATGATGATATTTTTTTAATTTTTCTTTCTTTAAAGAATGAAATTTTCAAATATTTTAAACCATTTATTGTGAAATAATATTGTAGGGTTAATTTAATACAATGAGGGGAGTTTTCAAATATTTTAAATAATGTATTGAAAAATTAAATTATAGGAATAATTTATGTTATATAGTAAATGTAGTATATTTGAGTATTTGGAAATTAAATTTGTGCATGGGTTTTGATATAATCCCATCTTTTAAATGGACATTTTGTATAATATTAAAAAACATAATATTTTAAAATGTTAAAATATAGAATATTAGGATTAAAAGTACAAAAATAAATATTAAATATGATAGGATTGTAACAATTATTAAAATTAATTAATTCTAAAATATATAGTAATTAAGTCAATTGAATTAGTTTTGGTGGTTGGGTGAAATTGTTATTATCTTCTTCACTTAAGTTCAAATCTTGTAAATTGATATGTTTAAGCTTTAGAATAGAGTCACTATGTTTCATTTTTATGTGAATATATATTGTGGGATGGTCATGTATAAGAAAAATATGTCTTGTCTTCAAGCTGAGGGTGAAGCAAATTTATTTCTCCAAGTAGTGCTTATAATGCCAAAAAATTCAGGAAAAAAAATAATTTAAGAAAACTATTCATAAGATATTTAACTAAATAGCCATTGATTTTTTTTTAGATATACAAATTAGGTATAGCTAGTACCATAGCTTGTAAGTCAATACTAATAGGAACTTTTGACTTGGCAAGGGCCAAGACATTGAAAGAAGATACCGTCAATGGTCATTTGGGGGACATGTGATAGGGGAAACCTACCTCTAGAGCCTCATCACAATGTTTCAATAGTAATTAATCAATGTATACAAACCTTACCCTCCTTTGGTTTTGAACCTATAACCTCTTAGAAGAAAAGACATGTTCTTAACCATTAAGCCACTCAATCTTACACAACATTGAAAAATATTAAAAGTGAAAACATAATTACTTTTTAAACAATTAGGATTATGTTAAAAAAGAAGAAGAATGAGTCTCTCAACCATCTCTCTAACTTTTTATTTGACTTTTTTTTCTTTTTGAATTCTCTTTCTCTTCCTCCTCCTTCTTCTTTATTCTCCCTTCTTATGTCATAATTCTGGTTTATTTCCCCTTTTAACCTTTTCACCCTCTTTATTTTCTAATCCTTATTTTATTTATTTATTTAACATCATTAAGTCTTCCATATATTTTTTCACATAACTTAAATTGTTTAAATTAAGTAATTAAGTTGTTATAATTATTATTTTTCTCAACTAACAATTTGGTTAATTCACTCTCTCATCGTCTCTCTCCTCTCTCCCTCTCCTCCTCTCTTCTCTCCTCTTCTCTCCTCTCTCCATCTCTCTCGTACTATATATTAAATATTTTATATATAGTATATATACTAATAATATAATTATAAAGAAAAAACGCATGCATAAATGCATAGTTGATTTATATAGGGATTCTTGGTAAGCCAAAGATCCTTCGCTACATCAAGCTTGTCCTTAACTAGGCTTTCAAAACTAGTTCTAAATAGAGTTACACAGAAATAGGGGAATCCAATTGTGAATACTTTATAGAAAATATCCAATATTAAACTACATTAAGGACAATGGGTTGAATAGCAACATTAATAAGTTCAGTAGGAAACAATTCTAAATTCAAATTATTGAGAGGAGAAATAGAGGTGCTAACCAAGTTTATCTAGGGAGAGGGAGTTGGGGGTGCCCCCATTAATAGCTTGTTAAAACTCCTCCAATTGAATTATAATGTTTCCCAACTCATCTTCCAATATTTGCACTTGTTGACAATGCTTATTTAGAATTTCCATCATGGAGGCCAATTGAGATACTAACTGATTAGAGAAAATTTGCAGACTGATAATATTCTCCGACAATTAGGTGAACTCCATGGAGAAAAATAGGGACTCCTTCCCTAACGAGAACTTGGACGTGGAGACATTATCACTAATGTGTGCAAATGCCAACTTTCTATCTCCTCACCATCAAAATACCACACACAGAGTTTCAAGAGATGAAAAATTATGAACACCCTACATACTAAAGATTGCATGTAGAGAGGTTGGCACACAAATGAGCCATAAGAATATGTAGCCTCATGTGAGAGGCCCTAGAATGAAAGACATAGCCATTCCTCATAAAATCTCATAAACAAAAACATGTTAAACAATATCCTTTACACCATGTAAAATAGACTCTCCAACAAATTCCATGATGAAATTAATTAATATACCTTCGAAACCTCATGGCAACCTTACCAATGAGGTGATGCTTAAAGCATTCAAATGACACATTGAATGGAGCCCAAATGACATCAATTCATACTATTGGATGGGATGGAAATAAGGCCTCTCATTGATTTTCAAGGCTTCAAAGGCCCTTGCAACCACTTGAGTTGTTAAAGAGCCAATGAGGGAATTGTTCATTTTGATAATATGAAAGAGCGCACCTTAAGGGGGGAGTCTAGGTTGGAATGAATTCTTTGAAAGATAGATAGGATCTTGGGATTGGATGGAGTAGATCCAAGTTGAAAATGCCTTGCTGTATTTTTTTGAGTTACCAATTATGATTAATTTGCCAACATATTAGGTTTTAGCTATGTTCACACCTTAGAGGAAAGTGTAAGACACCACTTGGCTGTTGGTGGTTGTGCCTAGACTCAAAGAGAATGTTAGTTTTAATTTTCCTTTGGGATGAGTAGGAACCCAATACCTTATTAATATTTTTTAATGACTATTTTCTTTATCATTATTTTGTTTATTTTAATAATTTTTACAATGTCTATAATACTATCATACTTTAGTTACTTTATAATTTGACTCCAACATACTCTTTGCCAACATTCTTCTAGTTTTTATTTCCTTGATGATTGGTGGAGTGTCCAATTGAAGCATAAGACATTTCAAAAAATCACAAATAGTTCAATTTTCAAAAAGCTCAAACATTATTATGATAATGTATGAAAACCCACACAAATTGATAGTGAATATAGTATCAATGTTTCTAAAAAATGTAAAGTTCAAATTTTGCTTCCTCCATGATAAACTCTATTTTTAACTCATTAATGTGACATCGTAATTTATAACTTTCATATATATTCCAAAAATAATTTACCAAATAAAAATAATCAACTTAAATCTTAAAATTACTTTTTTCATATTACTTTCCATAAAAGAATCTCTAAATAATGATTTATATTTTTAGATTAGTTTAATAAATACATGAATCTATCCTTCTTTTTTATTTTGAAATTTTCTTAATTAAAAAATAATAATAAAATAATTAAAATTTCCACCTATTTAATAAACTCCAACTATAAACTTTTTATAAATTTAAACTTATTTTAGAGAAAAAAAAATATATACCCTTACCAACTATTTTCCTTTTTTTATTACCAAATACAATGATATACTGTGAATTCATATAATGATAATGGTAATGGTATAAAAAATGAATTAAAAATAATGTTATCTTCAGCCACATGGTTATTATCTATGGGATTTCATAATTTTTGTGGTGGCATATTATTGTGATTTCATGTTGTATATGTGCCTTTGTGTACATGGGTGTGTATAATTAAATTAATTAATTAATTATAATATATAATATAATTGATATAAAAATGCTAAAATTTTTATAGATATAAAGAACAATTCTAAATCCAAAAAAAATTATAATTATATTTAAATAATCATAAATATGTAAAAAAATAAATATGATTTTAAAGCAAATCACAATTCAAATTGATAAACCATAATTATCATCATTAACATACACACAAATAAAAAAATACAATTTTAAAATTTTCAATTCTATCATCAAAATAAATAAATAAATAATATTACTACAAACCCAATAAAAAAATGGTAAACCAAAAATTTGAAAGAGAATCCGTAGACAAAACCCTATTTATTAAGTGGATGATCATGTAAGAAAATTAACAAAATTTCTGAATGAGTGCTTATCCACTTTGCAAGCATTTAACATTACAAAAGAAATGGTTGACTTTTTATTCTAGTCTTGGAAGATCATTGACTTTCCTAGTTGTAGTGTTGAAGTATTTGTGTGTGAACTTGAAGTGTTATTTGTTCCTTTTAGAATGTTAGGCATCATTCTTCCTCATGATTTGCCCTTGGACCTTGTTAGATACATCACGTCATGGTGTTGGGGATGAAAGGGTTATATGCACCACTCGAAAGACTAAAGTGGTTATGTGTATATATCCATATCTATACGTTGGGGGTAAGAGGGTTATATGCAACACTCCAAAGATTAAAGTCGCTATGTGTATATATCCATATCTATAATCTCAATAAGAAAAAGAGATTTTTAATAAAAAGTAATTATCTTATAGATTTTATAATTTAAAAATAAATTTATTCTTTTATTGAATTGCGGTTTTTGTGATCCATATCAAGTTTACGAGAGATTTTTTGGCGAAAATCACAAGATCTATCATTCGTCGGCGCGTTTCGAACCAACTAGTGTGGTTCATCGTCAGGACAAGTTGAAGAATCAAAACCAGCTTTATGTTAAAAAGCTTGAGCAGAGCCTCTAACGGCTAAATTTGACTAGAGACTAAGGTCAACAAATCAATTATTAATAATTAAAAAGAAAATAATTAAAAGAAGGGACCTTACCCCTAAATAAATAAATTATATGTATAATTAAATAAATTTAATTGGATGTCATTCAATAATAGTAAATTATATGTATAAATTAATTAAATTTATTGAATGTTTTTAATAGTTAGTTAAAAGATATTAAATTTCAATACATCGAAAAATAACTATAATAATTAAGGGCTCAACAACTAACTATAATATAAAGTTAACTACTAATAAAATTCTATGTATTTTATTAATAGCTTAAAAAATATAATAATAAATAATAAATAAAATATAATTATATATATATTAAAAAAAAAATTAAAAAATATTAGAAAAATACTATAATAATAAATAAAATTATTTAAGGGAAAAATAAATTGGGGAACAGAAATA
The DNA here is from genome assembly GCA_000404065.3 of Pinus taeda. Taxonomy (NCBI): domain Eukaryota; kingdom Viridiplantae; phylum Streptophyta; class Pinopsida; order Pinales; family Pinaceae; genus Pinus; species Pinus taeda. The sequence goes on from APFE031030832.1 coordinate 231,921, forward strand.
TTATTAACTAATTATTATAATTATTTAACAGATTAAAAACGAGGGAGAGGGAGAGGAAGGGCGAGGGGCGGAACGAAAGAAAGCGACTAGGAAGAGAGAGCTGGGACCCAACACCTACTAATTTTCCAGCCATCCTCTCTATTGAGTTTGCTCAGCCTCTTTTCAATCTCAAGAGCTTCCCTAAATTTCCGATGATGGAACTGTGAAACTCTAGCAATGACACTAGCCTCCTCAATACAAACATGATGATTGGTTTTTCCGCATGCTTAGCTAAAGCAGAAAATTTTGATCTCCTATGCTTAAGGTCAGTTGCTTGTTCACTAATCCTTTGATTGATGGAGCGAGCCGTCTCACCAATACATGGGGTCCCACAGGAACAAGGGATAATATATACCCCTTTCATAGGATAGTCATTGGAGGCTCTGCTCAAGCTTTTTAAAATGCAAAGCTGGTTCTGATTCTCCAACTTGTCCTGACGATGAATCACACTAGTTGGTTCGAAACGCGTCGACGAATGATAAATCTTGTGATTTTCACCGAAAAATCTCACATAAATTTATTCATATTATAAATTGCAAAAAAATACTCCCCTCAACTATTTTATTGAAAACGTAACTAATGCAAACTAATTGATGTGGACTATAGAAAAACAAATCCATTCACTACCAAACATGTAGATTTGTGGCAATGACTTTTTAAATACCTTTGACTAAATCTAAGCCTCTTTGATTTTAGCCGGATAAGAGCGTTAGGCATACAAGTGGCACATGTTAAATTTGATATTATGAGAGGCAAAGCAAATCAACTCACTACCAAACATGTAGATCCGAGGCAATATAAATATGTACTCAAGGTAAGATATTAAATAATTATCCTTCAAACTTCTTATATTCTCTACCTTTGTTGACATTAATTAGATATTAGCCCCTTTTCATTTGGAGACATGCCTTTATAAAGACCACTTTTCATCACCTACATTAGACTTCCTAAGTGGGCCAATGTCGAAAAAAATATAAAATATAATATTATTTGGAACTTAGTAACTATTGCCACGTCATAGACAGGTCGAATAGCTATATAACATACCATTCGGAACTTGGAATTTAATATCGTTTCCACGTGTCAATGAGATAGAATATATCACTATTCGGAGTTTATTGTTGTTGCCACATGTACACCATGGTATATAATTTTTTGACAATAATTATTTCACTTGATGATAACATTATTGCTACTATGTTTTTGTTTACTGTAAGGAGAATAAACACACACGGCTATATAATAATTTTCGCATTCAGCTAACTACTTTGCCATAGGGCATTAATTCACTGGTTAGTTGCATGCTTTTTAACTTTATAACACACTCGCGCACATAACGAGATAAATGAAAAATAATGAGATGTGTTATAAAGTTAAAGGGCATGCAGCTAACCAGTCATTTAATACCCTATGGCAAGTTGGTTAGCTCTTGCCAGATAGTCAATGCCCCCACCACTAAAACGAAACAAAAGCTATATAAAGTAGGTTCTTTCACATGGATACCTCTTAGTGAATGGATTTATTGAAGTATTTTTTCTCCTTTTTAATTTTAAAATTTTGAATTTCAAAGAAAAATGCAAATTTAAATATGATTTTTTAAATGTTGAAATGATATGTGCGAAGGAAGTTGACCTCCAGAATAATTGTTTATTGGTGTCACTTGAATATTATGAATGAAGAAATTTTAAAGTTGAAATAATCTATGAGATAAATAAATAAACCTACGACATTCTTTCTTTAAGGCACCTTTAATGAAATTTCTCTAGTTATGGTTTTAGATTAGTAGTTTTGCTCTGGCTCTATCTTCTTCTATGTTTGGTTTATTCTCTATTTTATAGTTATGGAGACTTTTATGGTATTCCAGATTATATGTTTATAGTGTTTTTTTGTTACCAAGCTCACAATATGTATTGCATGAAGTTTTTGAAGGGACATCTAGTTATATGCTACTTTGCACTTCTTTTGTAGCTAAATGAGGACTACTCAGAACAAGTGTTACACGGTGCATTTGCTTGTAAATCTATGGAATTTTCTAGAACAACTTTATCATCTATGTAAACTCAAATTTTTCATAATATAAATATTAATACCTAGCTTACAAAATAAATAAATAAATAGAACGAGAAAAAATGAAATTAGTAGTAAAGTTGTTTATATTATTTGTTAATGTAATAATCAAATATAATCTAAAATAGTATAATTTTAAGTTTGAAAAATTGTTGTATGTATATATATATATATGAATTATTAAAAAAATTTTTATATTTTTCATATTTTTTTATATAAATATTATTTATTTTAGATATGCTAAATGTAAAAACGTAAATTTTTTTATGACATGATTTTGATAAATTGAATCTAGTTAGATTTGTTTAAGGAAAATTTGAATTTCTAAATCATAAAATTTTCAACAAATTCAAGAAATTTACATGTTATGGTAGTTGCATAAAGCATTTGAATCTTGTGTGTTGTTAGGAGAGCTAATGTCCCATATCCATGATAAGATTTGCTATGGCAAAGAAAATCCATTAAATTTTTTGGTCGTATTCATTTTGGAAAAATCATATAAATAATTAGAGTTTTATTATGATCTAAATTTTGAAAGTAGAATAATATTTTTGCATTTTGATTATGATTTAAAATTATACAAAATTATCCAATTTCAAATAAAATTAATCAAAGTTTTAAAAATTCTTACTTCTTATTTTGCTCATGAAAAAAGTTTAAATCACTCAAAATTTGCATCGATAGGCTACATAGAATACCTTGAATGCTTTTGAGTTGACAAAGTCTACATATCATAATAATTATCATGACCATTGTTATGACCATTGCAAATATGATCATGTTTCTCTTTATTTCAATTCCTACATTGTGTGATATTTGTTCCTATGCAAAATAATTTAAACTCCAAATTTAATATTCTAGATCATTTGTAAGTGTATTATTTACAATATCCATGAATTTTCATTAATAAAAGGATTAACATAGAACTAAGTAGGATTACATCATGTTTGCTTATGTCATAACTGATAACATATACAAAATTGAAAGGAATAGTTTCTCTTCAACCATTTACAATGCCTTATATGATATTTCAAACAAAAAAATAGTTTCCATATTGGTCCATTTGTAAATTCTCCATAATTGCCCCCTCCCCAAAGAAAAAAAAAAAATTGCATATCTGATCGAGGTGGATATTGGTGACCACCCACCTATTCCACTTGGATCCCCGCCATTGGTTCTTTTAGTTTTTTAGTTTCCTTATTTGTAGCACAATTTACTATTTTTGGTAGTTTTTCTGGTCCTAAACTTCTGGAGCCGTTTTAAGGCCCTAAACAACTTTGTTTTGGGAAAATTGGGACCAATAGAGATTTATTACCATTGATGGTCATTCAAAATTTGTATTCCTCGGATAGATCTTTCTAATGAGGTATTGTGCAAATCAAATGAAGATCATATGCCAAAGTTACGACCCTGGGAAGTTGATGTACCAATTTACCCAAGTGGAGCCCATAATTTGGCGCTTCATATCCTAGGGTTAGATTTTTGGATGTTTAGGGTTTTCCATTGTTTCTTAATAATAAATAGGCCTTTGAGCCTCATTGTAACACATTTTAGAGGCATGTAGCTGCCACATCTCTTCTCAGATATAATCTACCATCGCTCGAGCTAGTCTTATTTCCATTTTTTTGTATGCATATTTCAGTGTTTGATATTAATTAAACGAAGTGTTATTTATACTGCGTCTTTGTATTTATGGTCATATTTGTAATTTGTTGCATTTCTGTTTAAATCTGGATAAATATCACTCCAGAACATTTACAAGTATTTTTGGGGAGGCTGGCCCCCCCCCCCCTTATTGTTTTAATCGTTTGACAAGTTGTTGCCTCCCCTTAACCATTGAGTCACTTCCTCCAGCATTGACCTTAGAGAATCCAATTCATCTTCCAACCTTTGGAACCTTTGTTGGATGTTGAGGAAATTCTCCATAAGCATTGTGACATTTTTTTGCGCAAATAAAAGTTTTATTTCCCAAGTTCTTCCCTTCCCACCCTACATCATAACTTAAGAGAGGTCCAAGTCCATGGAACACTCAAATCTCAATATAGAATCGAAAAAAAGTCCCCAATCCAAAGATATTGAGGCCGAAAAGTCTGGACACCCCTAAATTACTAAGGAATCGTTTCCCTTAGTACTTAGAAACCACCAAGCCAGGACTTCCTGGACTAAACCTCAAATCAAAACCAAAAAAAGAAAAACCTTTGTAATTAACATAAAAAAAAAAGTTTATAAATCTAACTAGAACAAACTACGTGCTAGAATCAATTTTTTGGGTGACACTCACAAGGTGAAATATTAAGCAAGCACATAGTGATCTAATATAGCTCGTAAATCACTCTATCAATTAGACCTATAAACACTACCACCCTACTACCAAAATCCCACTTTTCCCAGCCAATAAATTCAAGATAAGGACAACTCTCTAGAGCTCCAATGTATAGAAATGAACAAACAAGGGACCTTACAAAGAACAATGCACGAATAACCCATATGGCAGCCCTAAAATCCATGGTGATGAGACTCTGCAAACCAATAACCTGAGTTGATTATCAACAATTAGAATACACCTCAAAATAGAGTTCCCCCATAACTCTTTGTACTTTATCAACTTCCCGCAATCCACAAGACTAAATTGAAAAACAATGATTCATCTTCATATCAAATAGAAATAGAGGCTCCCCCAATACCACTCTTGAGCATCAGAAACAAGTACACAAAAACTATTGAAACCACTTACCTTAGTTGTAGACCAACCCATACTTTTTTCCCTTTGATTTCAATTGAAATATTGGAGAATGAGACTGAACAACCAACCTAATAAACACTCCAATACTTAGAGAATCATCCACAATGAGACGACCACCTTCCATCTTCATATGTGGTCTGGACCTATAAGGGGACATCCCAAGACAATATACCTAGCTATCAAACATTGGTGTTCCTACATACATAAGTTAATAATGTAAACACCAATTCCCTGCTCTAAGGAAGCTTCACTTCCTTGCAAACATGAAATTAACGCCTCCACTTTCATCTCCCACACCTCCAAATCATTCAATCTCATGAATCAAAACTTGGCGAGGCCAACATATTCCAAGATTGTGCTCCCATTTCTTCACACAATTGCCAAATGTATCCTTGGACTCTTCCATAATGCCCTCCATGGCATAATGAATTGGGCTCACAACCCCCCCCAAATGCACAAGGGTGAGAATGCCTCATATTTCCTACCACCCACCAAATTAAATAAATAAAAGAGATTAAGGGAGTTGGTCAAAGCCTCTCTCATGAATCCAATTTAGTTGACTATTACTCAAACTTTCCCCTTGATTAGGCATGAATTCAGCCTTGGTGTTGTTACTTCTTAGAAGATGAAAGCACTACCTCCTTGGAATAGTTTAGTACTAATAGTGGATTCATTTGAAGATTTACTTGAGTTAGATGTGAAGGGAATGTTCTTGGTGAAATATTTTTTTGAGTCTCCAATAACAAATTCTTCTTAGGCTCCAAGGCCTATAATTTTCTTTTACTCTTGGAAGATGGAATACGCTTATGCCACATTTTTAAGGGAAAATAAAAAACCCCCAACATACTTTAGTTCTTCTTTATTGTTAGGGTGAAACCACCCCCTAGTCATGAAACACCAGGATTTCCCTTTGCAAATTCACTAAAACTGAGAAAAAACTGCTTTTTCTCCTTAATACATGTCTTGAATTCCAAACCTAGGAGTCTAATTTTATATTTTTCTTTGGAGAATTTACCCTCCTTAGCTAAATATCTATCATTGAAGGATCTTATCCACTCTGATTCCTTTTCATCCAAACCCTAGTCCTCATCTTTAATTTTGTTGGCATTGAAGGGTTCCCCCAAGAACCCTATCACCCTGCGAGCTATAATGACGTTATCCAGTTTTTCCTCTTGGAACACTACCTTATTCTTTACTAGCCCAATATTCCATCATATGAACTTGGATAATGCTTCCTAGATTCTCCTCATTGAAATTTTACCACCAATGGATCCTTTGTAGTATTTTCCTCATTTCCCTAAAATCTCTTGAATAGTTTTGGGCCAACATACTCTTATTGATAAATGAGAAAGAGAAGTTGTTACGGGTGAAACCACCCTAGGACTTTGAGTTGAGAACCACAGTAGAGGGTGAACTTCGACAAGAAATGCTCAAAGAATCATCAAAAGTCCTTATTCTACTAAATCACATAGGAGTTCCCTTAGCCAATTTCCTTCGTTTGGGTAGATCCCGCAGGGTGAAAACCCTCTGCTTCTCCCAATATTCTTGAAACCTGGAAATTATTCAAATGGAACATACACGATAGTAGAAACATAAAGGATATACATGATGTTATCTTTAAATAATATAAATTAAAGACCAATTATTCATCAGTATAAGATTCATAAATGAATTACAACATAACTTTGATGCATAAACACATTTCATATCGAAAACAGAACAACATTCCTTTTTATTGAAGTAAGCTATAGATAAGGTGGAGAAATACGACCTGAGTCCTTCTCTGGCTCCAAGCGGAACCATCCTCTAGATCCGTCCTCTCTCAGCCTTCAACAATCTTCCTCCATCACCAACATAAGGATATCTCAAGCAAGATGGGGGATATCTATAATTAAGGAAACAAGGGTTTGCTGAAGCTTTGGGAGTGCAGGAGGTACAAGGATTCTTCAGACGTGATCAAGGATAATCTCACTATAGTATCAATATCTCACCCTTTCTCCCTTAAGGCCTTCCCATGGAGGTTTATTTATACCTCACTAAATTAGTTTTTTAGTTGGGAAACAGTTGGGCCACAAGAAATAGGAGGTGAGTAAAAGGTAAAAACCATGAGTTTCGCTCGAAATTAAGGAAATTTAATTTTTTTAAGTGTTTTAACATATGTACGTGGGTTGGATATATGCTGACCCATGTGTACACACTTTTATCACAGGGAAAGTAATGTATAGGGAATAAAACACTATTTTTTCCTAGGCCATAATCAAAGCATCAGATCTACCAAGAGTGGTAAATGGTGCTATAACAGATACCCCCTAATATATGAGGTTAGAAGTGGTGCATGATAGCTGATATGTATTAAGTGTATGGAAGGAATCATGCCGAGACTGAGGAGGAGCTCACTAGAATTTAGCTTACCAAGCCATTGAAAGAGATCAGAAAGAAATTGCTGCTTGAGGTGGGCATATCCATGCTTAGAAATAGTAAAGCATGTCTGCATGTCAAGTACAAAAGCATATCCAATATGCATACAAGTATAAAGAAACTGGAAATACATAATGGATCATCTGATCATAATCAAGAAAGTACATGTCTGAATATCATATATAAAGAGTTGATCAATGATGTTGAAGTATGACGTTGATCACCAAAGCCAAGAAACTGATCCAAATAGTACCAAGTGAACATGATGGAATAAATGGTACTACACCACAACTCGGGTGCCAACATATAAGATGTCGATGTAAGGAACTACAACACATAATGTGGATGGCGTCAACTAGCAGAAACAGGAGCAACTGACAAGTGAACTAGGACATGCTGATGCCACCTTGAGGTCATCACCAACCTCTATGGTATATTTCTACACAATGAGAATGAATGATCTGAATTCAACCACGTGAGAAATCATTTGATTACTGGTCATTGATGTATATGGTTAACAAACGCGAGACTACTCACTGATAATGATGATGAGAGTCAAGGTACCTAGTACAATCTAACAAGCGTGAATAAATGAGTTGTAGTGGAACACTTGAAAGAATCTATCAATCATGAGACAATGTTGTTTTCCCACTGTCGATAGCGAAGGAATATGCCACTGATGACTGCAAACTCTCAGTTACTTCCAAATGGACTCCAGATCTCTTTCCCAGAGCAATGAGCTGAAGTCGATGGGAAAATATCCTCTGGAAGGAAGGCATTAAGGCATCCTTCATCAATATAGCATGAGTGTAACCCGTAGGTCAATAATGTGGAAATAATCAGATGAACAAAGATGTAGTAACCCAACCGAAGCACATTTCCCATGTACACAAGATGTAGCTAGCGCATGATAGAAACCATCTGAACCAACCAATAATGAAAAATGACACAGAGGCGTGGAATCCACCAATAGGGTCAAATGGAAACCAAGGCATTGCACGAATCCCAATGTGTGATAATGAAAGCTAATGTCGAACACAAGGGAAACCACCCAGTCAAAGACCCATGATAATGATCGATGTTGAGCACAAGGTGACCTATCAATAATGAAAATAGGGCCAGGGTGCAACTCTAGATCTACCCTCAGAGCAATTTGTCATATTCGATAAGGAAAAGACCTGCGAGCAAGAAGTCGATGGAGACCTTCTCAAACCAGCACAAGCAAAGGACTAATAAAACTAATGTGATAACGAACATGACACTAATAACCAGGGATGGTCAACCGAAAAATAGGTCAAGGGACACCACGAAGAGGTCGACTCAGGTTTACTTCCCTTGAACAAAAGCACGACTTAACTGTGACTACAAGGCATCATATGATAACTTTGTATAAATTTTTTATGCAAGAAGGATAAGAAAAATCTCCATATGATTGGAAGAGGTAACCAATCGGAGGAGGATTGAATTGATAACAAGGTTAAGGCTCTCCTAAGTCAAACTAAAGCCCACCCCAATGGAGGAAAGACTTTCTTTTGAGCGCTTTGTTCAAGGGAAACATGACTGACTCTAGCTGCCATAAAAATATGGAAATAATGTCACGTTACTGCTCTTTTTTTGGAATATATAATTTTCTTTTTCTTTTTCTTTTATATGAAGCTTGAAAAAGAATAAAATAATTCTATAGTACAATGGAAAGAATGAGTGTCGGAAAAAACATATGCTCTAGTTCTTGGGAGGGGAACATTCCTATGCTCAATGCAAGGTGGAAAAAATGGTCAAGGACACTCAAAGGAATGTTCTTTCCATGGGTATAAGGGTGTGTCAAGCTACAGAAGCTAAGTTATTGCAAGGTTTATTTTGTAGAAGACATGGTCGAAAAGTGGCTTAAACGCGAGTCCAAATGAAGTTATCTCAAGGCCAAAAGTTGCAAGTAGTCAATATGCAATGCAGCAGTACAACTCAACATAAAGGAGCCTCTAGGGCATAAGGCCAAAAAGTGGCGCATAAGAATGAGAATGACTCTTCAATGCACAAGTCATGGCAGGACTAAAGAGGACTCCTGAGCCTACTCAATATAGTAACATGGGCAGCCAATGTCAGCGAGGATCTAACTAAGATGCCCATGTAAAGGATGGATCTACCATCGCATTATGATTTTTAAAGTTGGTGAGTGAAAATGGTTTGTAAACCAAGATATGATGGGGTCAACCCTATGGCTAATGTATCGTAGTATGGAGGCTAGTATGTAAAATGCAACGGAAAGTGGTATTCCCTAACCTATATGCTAGTAAGAAAATGATACTTGCTATGAAGGGTCTGCGGTCATGGGACCAAAATGATGTCTCGAAGAAGTCTCCAAAATTTCCTTTAAAGACAACCCAGTCTCGACACTCCAAGCCAAAAGGTCAAAAAGTCCATAAGACAAAAATAAATTTATGAAAGTAACTTCATAAAAATCATTACATTATTTTGAAGAAAAGCATGATCATAAATTCTTTTTAAAGAGTAAATTTTTATGAAGAGATTAGAATGTAATAGTGAGGGCATATTTTGTAATTTTTTGAGAGATAAGGAATTTTCTATTGTTTGTAATTTGAAGAGATAAGGGAATATTTTTAAACTCATTGTTGTACTCCATAGTAATGTTTTACTTTGAGAGAGGTTGAGTTAGTGAACATCTATTGTTTGAAGAAATTTTTCTTCCAAGGTGTAGAACATTGAGAAGATACCATGACGATGTAAAATTTGATGTACCTTGATATTTAATAAGACATAAAAAAAATTGTGGTGTTGACGTGTCCTAGATTTGCCTAAAATTGAATAAGGGGATATTAGGTACACCATGCGTATGTTTGTGATGGTGCATGATTCTTGACGTTGCTTTTTTTTGTGTCTAATTTTGACATTATCCTTATAATATGGTACACATGGAGTACACAACAAATTAAACAAATGCATGCACATAATAAATTCTCTTCAAGCTTATGTAATCAATCTTAAATAAGAAAACTACAAGAAATCAAGCAGTTGCAACATATAATCAAGCCTGTCAACTTCATCATTCAAAAGCGATTCTACATCAACAAGTAATTCAGCATCATTCACTCAAGGCAATCAAGTTAATGAAGTTGACATCTACATCAACAACATTTGCATCAATTCAACATCAAACTTTTGGACAATGCACTTGCAACTTTTTGTAAAATTCTACTCAAAACAAAATTGTAACTTGAAAATCATAATTTGTAAGTTAGCTTGTAATCAAATTCAAATTGAGTTGAATTGTAAGGGTGCATTCTCGGTCAAAATTGATGCCAAAATTGTGAATTTATAAGAGGTAAAGTGAGTAAATTCTCTTCAACTAAGTCAATTAAGTGAGTCGATTCTCTTCAACTGAGCCAATATGATTTTAACTTGTCATTGTAAACATTGGGTTCATTTTATGTGGTATCCGACACCCTCATCCTAATACAAAATTCAAGCGAGCATGCATTCACTTGTTAATAGAAATTTCAAGCAAACTTCAAGCTGATTGAAGCATTCACAAAGTTCAAGCGAGTGTGATTTCAACCATTCCATTGATAAAATAAATCAGACACACATGTTCAATAATTCAAGCGAGCAAGATCTTCAAATCCCCCAAGTGTTACAAGCAAGCGAGCTAGTACAAGCGAATGTGTCAAAACTCATAATGGGTAAAGGAGGAAAACATCTTCAAAGTGAAGAACTGAAGATTAAAGAGTTGAAAGGTGGCAATCATGAGTTACATAACACAATTGAAATACTGGAATGTATGTTAAAGCAAATTCAAACCTTAATCAATCAAATGACCAGTACATTAGAAGCAACGAAAGATTTTCAAATTGAGCTCGGAGTGAAAGAAAAACTCTTTCATGCACTTCAAATTAAGTTAAGAGAAAAGCAAGATTTACTAGAAGCACAATGTGCAGAGAAGACAGATGCAAGTTGTGACATAGAAGACCTCATCACAACAAAAAATGAAAGTTGTGATACAAGCGATCTTATTCAACATATTGATGAAGGTTGCGACACAGATGAACTAATCAAGCAAGTTGATATAAGTTGCGACACAGATGAACTAATCAAATAGGTTGATATAAGTTGTGACACAAGTGATATCATCCAACTAGTTATACTACTAAATGATGTGACAAGTAGTACCAAAGACCAAATTGATCAGTTTGATAATAACATGTCAAACCTATCAATTGTTGATGATCGATGCCCAATGTGACACATAAGGTTTAATAAATCAAGGACATGATGTTAGCAGCAGCAGCAAGTTAGTCTTTCCAAGAAAGTGATCAGACCCTGGGAAGAAATCTCCTTCAATAAAGATCAACATGGCCTAGGATACAACAATGAAAACACTTTGTTTGTTCTCGATTTCTCAAAACCAGTACAACTAGTAAGTGCTATTTTTCTAGACAGTGATCAGAATATGGTTAAGTGTAACCATTGTAAATGTAATGGCCATATGGAGAGTAAATTCTTTGACCTCCGACCTTGTCACCATTGTTGCAAGAAAAATCATTCATCTGAAAGATGCTATAAGTGAAATCAACCACCCAGAGTGAAGATCAATTATGCATGGATTGATCCTTGGAAGTGGTCATCTATAGTCAAATAGTTGTCTATGTGCTACAAAAGGATTCAGTCTCACATGAAGACAAATTCTACAGTAAAATGAAGATGGTGAAACTCCCCTACACTTGAAGGGGGGGAGTTCCAAAATCAAATGTCGATTGTCTCTCCTTTTAGCTGACAAAGGGGGGGAAATGATAATAATGGAATTGAAGGTTGTGAGACTGAAAGTTTCGATAACATCAACAAGCAGTAGTAAAATTTTTTCGACAGAATCAATTCAACAAGTGGGCGATCATCATCAACGGCTAGTGGGCATTCAACATCAAGCAACCAGTGAGCGGTCACCATCAGGTGGCTAGTGGGAAGTCATCATATTCCTCAAACATTTTTTCAGTGGATAAAGGATGTTGATTGCAAGAAAAGGACAAATGGATCCTTTTACAACCTTGCATGTGATGGGTTTGTCAAGCAAAATTTAGAGATGAATCAGGCAGTATTTTTTAGGATCAACAGTTTCAACATGAGAACTTGGAAGATGGTTCATGGTTTTTATTTTGGACTTATCATTGGGGGGGGGAATGTTAGCCTCACTCGCATGTGTTAAAAACAATTATAAGCCCAAAATAATTAAATTAATTAAAATCAAGAAAGTTGGATTTAATCCTACCTTTCTAGATTGAGTTTGTTCATCATGGTTAGGAGTCAGTTTAGGCCTAGTTGGTAGAGATATTCTCTCCAACTAGTTAGGCTCCTAGATTAGTTTTTGGTTGAGAGATTTGCTCAACCATAGTGTCCAAGATAGACACACTGTCTTGAGACAAATTGTCCTCATGTATTTATATGTATCATAAACATTATTTTAATAATGAGAATGTGAGGAATACATCAAGGCTGAAGCCTTTTCCGTAATGTTTGGTTTTTTTATGTCTCTGATATTTTAATGTTTGTTTATTGTAAATCCTTCAAAGACGACTTTCATTGTACGGGATATGGAGTTGGAGATTAAATACAAAGCGCAGTGGTCATTGTTGAGGGTAAAAACATTTAAATATTAAGATAGTATATGCATATTTTTACATTTTTACATTAAATATAAAAATATTAATCAAAATTTTAAAATATCTTTAAACATATTATAAAAACTTCTGAGCATGCATGACTAATGCAAACTAATCAATAGTGACTATGGCATAAAAAATCCATTTACTACAGGGGGTTTTTAAATACCTTTGATTGGGCAATGAGTTTTTAAATGCCTTTGACTAAATATAAGGCTCTGTAATTGTGCATATATAAGAGCATTATCTGCACAAGGTTGACAATTTGTACACAAAAGTGGAAGGTTGAGGTTTTGTACAAAAAAAACTCAACTACCAAATAAACTTTGATATTGTGAGAGGAGCAAAGCAAATAAACTCACTATCAAACATGTAGATGTGGGGCGGTGTAAAGATGTTTGACTAAATATAAGCCTTCTTATTTGTAAAACCGTTATGTACTCAAGGAAGGTATGTTGTTCAATCAGTATTATTCAAACTTCTTAAGCTTCCAACTCTCTACGTTCGTTGACTTTATAAACATCAATTTGGTTAAATAAATATTAGACCCTTTTCCTCTGCACACATGCCCTAATAAAGGCCACCACCTGCACTAGACTTCACCTAATTTGGGGCCACGTTTAAAAGAATATAGAGTATGACATTATATGGAGTTTAGTATTGTTGCCACGTGTAAACCGAAGACATGTTGAATAGGCATAAAATATAACATTTTTGTAATTTGGAATTTAGTATCACAAACATCTGTCAACCAATGACATTTTGGAAATTTTAAAATAGGATAGAATATAACAGTATTCTGACTTTAGAGTTGTTAATCACATGTACACCATGGTACATAATTTTTTACAATAATTATTGCACTTGATGATAACATTATTGCTGCCATGTTTTTGTTTGCCTGCAGGGTGTACAAGAGCGTATTTTTGATACATTGCATATTTTTTATACCAATCATCTTAGGCCATTGAAGTCACCCATAGCTGAGCACCCTTTTAACTCAAAACATCTAATTTGGGTCAATCAAACCAAAATAATCACCTTTGTTCCTTTTTACAATTCCATAATCATTAGAGTGACCCTTGAAATAGAGAAACACTTCTGAAAACTTTAATTGAGAGAATAGCTATAATTTAAGGCATTCTTGGCAACTGATTATCTACCATCTTTAACCTTTCTGCATCCTTATATTTAATAATCTCATGTTATAATAAATTATTTTAATTAAAAAATTTACATATTGTTCTAATGCTTTTCACATTATTTATCCTTTCAATTTAAATCTATATTTTCTATTTTACTCTCATTCTCCTTCTTTTTAAAAAATTAATTGATCATGTCTTTTATCATTTCCATATCCTCCTTGACTTTTCCTCTTATCCTCATCCATTTATCATTTAATTCTCTTTTTTTTTTCTATTTTATTCTCTTTAATTTAATTAATTCAATCATTATTTATTTAAATATTTTGGCTTATCCTCCTTCTTAAAAAGTTATTCATATATTTTATTTAATTTAATTTATGAATTTACTCCCCAATTAACAACTAATACATAATTAATATTATATATTTTTAATAATTACTTCCATTATTTAAATATTATTCCTAAACAATTAATTAGAATCCTCTATTAAATTCAAACTCGTATTGTAATCATTCAATCTCAAAGTCTCACCAGGCTGGAGTGTCCCAAATGTTTAAGGCAAAGCTAAACATCTACACACAATTAACCAAAAATTTCTAAAAATTAGTTTTTTAAAGCTTAAAATGATTGCATTAGCAAAGTATATATAGTTAGGAATAATAATTTAATTTTTTATATTAATGTCGTATAAATAAGATATTATTAAGGGGAAATATAATAAATATTTCATATTATGGATTTATATGGGTAGTGAAAATAATTATGGGTAAAGTACATATATCATTAGCAAGTTTATATAAAAGTTAAGAATATAATAATTAACCTTTATATTAATGTCGTATAAATAAGATATTATTAAGGGGAAATATAATAAATATTTCATATTATGGATTTATATGGGTAGTGAAAATAATTATGGGTAAAGTACCAGGGGAAATGAGTGAGCCTTAATAGGAATTTTTGCATTGTATCATTATTCTCAAACTCTAATTGCAAAATTTGGATCATAAAAGTCCCTCAACTCGTTATGTTATGGTTAAAAGATTAGTGGAAAGGAGCAAGACTTAATAGGTAATTATGCTAATCGATGTTATCAATTTTTAAGTACAATAATTGGATCACAAAGTCACTCAATTTGCTATGAAGGTTCCTAATATGGAGTTACCTTAATGTGGAAAAGAAAAAGATCATTTAGTGATTTAAAAAAAAAGTGGACTCAACCTTTGGCTAAACCATTTGAGAATGTATTTTTTTAGTTTAATTTTCATTAGTAATGAATCTACTAAATAATTTAATTTTACATTAAAATAAACTGTAAGAACCTAGATAATGATAGAGCTATGGCCCTTATTTATTGGTTTATTTCTAGAAGCATGTTTGTTTAGACCAACACAATGCTCTTGTGCCATTAAAGATAAATTGTAAGAACCTAGATAATGATAGAGGTATGGCCCTTATTTATTGGTTTATTTCTAGAAACATGTTTGTTTAGACCAACACAATGCTTATGTGCTATTGGTTAGGTTTATGAAGTGATAGGCTATAGTCAGATGTATGTATTTTTTTTATTTATAATGAGATGAAATATAATTTTACAAAGAAGTTTACACCAAAACTAAAATAAAACGCTTACATTATCATACATTTTACATCATCACAAAGTAAAATCATAAACATTAACTAAATTATAACTTTTATCTAAGTATTATTAACTATAAAAAAAACTAACATAAAAATTAAACATATATAGTTTAAAATAAAAAACATGTAACAAGATCTTTAACCATGGAGATTCATTCACAATTTACCATAGAGATTCTTAACTTGTAAATTGACTTTGTTACAATAATATGGGCTAATACGAGGTACCCAAAAAACTTAACTCATGTTCATTAACTTTACATGACAGTTTTTTTTAGTTAATCAATTTAATTAAAAGGTAGAACTCTTGAGCTAAATCTCAACCTTTGATTTATGTAAAATACTAAAAATATTCCAGAATATTATGTGGAGGTTAAATCCCTACCATCAATCCATAAAATCCATAATAAACATTAAAAATCTTACTTCATTATACATCTCACATTGCTAAAATTAAAAGAAAATCATCAAAACTAACTAAATTATAACTTTATTATAAGTGGGCATGTTATTAGGCATTCAATTTTCCTTTGACTGCCCATTTGTTTGTCTCACCAATTTTTTTTTGCAACTTATCCATAGTTTGAAATTCAACTTTTGTTATTTTTATTACTTTTTAAATTTATTTATTTCTAAGGTGATTGGTTAAGGTCTTACTATGGGTTTTTAATAACTCCATTTCTATTAGTTGCTAATTATTTATTTTTTGTTTTTCCTTTTATTTAACTTTCTATTTTTTTTTTTCCATTTTCTATTTTTCACTTCATGACTTATAGTTTTTTCTCCATATTTTCAATTTAAGATAACTTATTATTATATTTAAAACATATTTTAATAAATTTGATTATAAAAAATTATATATATAACACATAACCATGTGTGTGTGTGTGTGTTAATATAAACAATATTACTTAATCACATTCAATAATTTTGGTGATGGCATGGTACAAGTAAGTATTTATTAATTGTTTTAATTTTTGTGACCAATCTTTTGTTGTATGAATTTAGTTTATTAAGCTATATTTAAGTTAGAGGCGGTACTAGCTACTATGTAGCCTTGTTTGAAATTATTATCAATTATTAATTATATTAAAAAACTAATATATAATTAAACATACATACATTTAAAAAACATGGAAAGATTCTAACAATGAGATTTTCCTCCATTTTGTCATGGAGATCTTAATTTGTAAATATATTTTATTAAAAATACCATAGGCCAATAAGATGGTTTATCAATAGCACATGCTCCAAAAACAATAACTCACTGCAAATTACACTTGTTCATATGACATTTTTTTTAATTATTCAATTTAATTAAATGGGAAAAAATGACATAAATACTTTGGAGATAAATCTCAATATTTGATTTATATGTACTATTAGGAATATTCTATAATTCTGTGGAAGTTTTTTTTTTGTTTTGAAGCAAAAAATAGAAATTTCTATTAAGGCAATAAAAAGTTACATAGTATATGCATTTAAGCATTAGGTGAACTGTATGCTTTTCATCTAAACATAGAGTTTGACTTGAGCTGGTAAGCAAAAAAATATCTTACTTTCCTATCTCAACATGCAAATATGATCATTGAACCAAATCCCGGGCATCCTCATAGAGGAAAACAACCAAAACAGGAGTAGGGTCAGTAGACAACTATCAAAAACAACCAAAAAAACAAAAAAATATTTCTCTCTATTCATAGTATGATGTTTTTAAAACATAATATAAAGTCTATAGGTTCAACATTGAAAAAACATATTAACAAAAAAAGTAAACTAGGCATAAAGTTGATTAAGCTTTGTCTCTGTATATGTTTTCAAAAAGGAGGAAAATCTGGCACACAACTCCCTTCATCTTCGGATTCTTCTATGTGCCAAGAGTCGAGATCCCATTGTACACACACTTTAGAAAGTTGGTCTACTGCACTATTTCATACCCTATAAATGTGACATGAAGTAATATCATTAAAAAATTGCTTAAGATTTTTAACTTAGTCTAACAAAGGAGATATAATCTAATTCTGACATATTCTCTCACCATTGAACCATTTGATAACATTCATTGAATCCCTAAAAATCTGAACTGAAGAAATGCCCAGATGAGTGAGCCAACAGAGAAGGAGTTTTAGGGATTGGAGTTATGCATAATTATTATATCCTTCACCTAGCCCCACTGAGGATTTTAGGCATCTTTTTGCATTCATGTGAATCACCATGCATGCCCTACATCTATTATTTTCATCAGATGCCCCGCAAAAATAAGTCCAAGGGATGTTTCCTTTGATTTGTTCCTCCCTAATCTCCCTAGTGATTGATTCCTGAGATGGCTCAGGGATACTCTCATAAATTGCAGCACATTCAATAGAAATGTGTGCTAATGAAGGAGTCAGGTCCTTAAAGATACTTCTATTTTGAGCTAGCCAGATATCCCAGGATATTATTAATAGTAAATTATGCAAGTTCCCTTCTTGGGAGTCCTTCCACCAATTTTTCCATACCTCTTTTAGGACTCCCCCCTCCCATTTCTTGTTGTTCTTTATTAGCCTCCAAGATTCCAACCACACTGCTCTACTGAAGGGGCACTCTAGAAAAATACGTTGTATTGATTCTTCATCATTTTTGCACAATGAACACCAGCCTGGGCCAATCTTAAACCTCTTCTAAAGATTGTCCCAAGTGGGGACTTTATTCTGAAGAATACACCAGAAAACATTCTTGCTTTCGCTGGACTTTTAAGGCTCCAAATGTGCTTCTCCCACCACTCCATATCCCCCCATCCCTTTTTTGACATAAGGAATTTGTATCTAAAATTTGGTGAGTAATTACCAGTAGTAACAAATGCCCACCTTAGCTGGTTTGGTCGGTCTTAGAGCCTAACATTGGATCTTGAGAGTTCCTTGGTGAAAGGTTGACACTCCTCCATCCATTGCTGATCAATGTTAATATCTTCTTCAGATAGCCATGCTTGGCCCCATATCGTGGAATGGACGAATTTTTCAATCTGGATTAAATGATGGATACCTCTTGTTTGAAGTTGATTAATGATGCCTGGAGATAGTGAAAAGCGTTCGTCCCATCCCACTCATGGATCCTTACATATTCTTACTTGTTCTCCATTTCCAACCTGCCACGAGAGTCCTTGGTCAATAATTTTGATATCATGCAAAGTTTCTTTCTAGACTACTGAGGCTTGAACATTTTTCTTGTTCGGCTTCCTTATCCACTCATCTAGAGGGGTGGAATCAATATAATTTATTTTTACCAAAATTGTTCACAAGTTTTCCATCATTAGTAGTCTCCATCCCAACTTTGCTGCTAAGGATGGTCCAAATGCTGTGAGGTCATTTATACCCCTTTCACCCCATTCCTTAAGTCTAGCCACCTTGTCCCAAGCCACCTAGGGGAGGATTGATTCCTCTTTAGAGCCAGCCCACAAAAATCTACTACACAGTCTCCTCACTCTTTCTAGAATTCCTTTCGAAACCTAGGTAAACACCGCCTAGTATAGAAGAATTTCCATTAATACGGATTTTATAAGAACTAATCTACCAACTCTAGATAACCATTTTAAGCTCCAATGATTGATCCTAGTTTCAATTTTTTCCACCAGCTAATACTAGTCTCGTTCTCTATACGAGTGAGGCTTTAAAAATAACCCAAGGTATTTGAAGCTATCAGCCATCTTCTTGTCTTCAAAAGGAAAATCGTCTGCAATATTTCTAGTTTCCATCTTATTGAAACCTTCCAAATTATGGAATATTTTTCTTTGTTAATGCACACACCCATGACTTTGAGAAACAAATATAAAATTTGTTTTAAGGCCTTTGTTTCATTTCTGCTACCATTACTGAATAGGAGAATATCATCCACGAATAGTAAGTGAGTTATATATAGGTTGACTACCACTTCTACTCCTTGTATGTCTCCTCTTCTCCTTGTTTTTAATAACATTTGACTGAGTCCTTCTACTACTTACAGGAAGAGAAGTGGGGATAGTGGGCATCCTTGTCGCAATCCTCTTAGACTCTAGAAAAATGTGGATATCGCCCTGTTGCTCAGGATAGAAAAACTAACATGGTTAAAACAACCCATAATCCACTTTATAAATCCAACTTGGAATCCCAAGTGTGTTAACAAAATTCGAAGGTACAACCAACTCATCCGATCATAGGCTTTTCAGAGGTCTATTTTCACTGCTGTGCCTTTCCTTTTATTTTTTTTTATGTTGTGGACAGTTTCCTGAGCCACTCCTACTACTTCATGTATCTACCTGCCATCCAAGAATCCAATTTTTTCTTTTGATATATTCCTTGAAAGGGTCGGTTTCAATCTAGAAACTATTACTTTGGCAATTATTTTGTAGATGCAATTACATAGTGATATTGGCCTAAAGTCCTCAAAATAATAAGGATCCTCCTTTTTTGGGATTAGGGCTATGAAAGTGGAGTTGAAAGGCTCATATATCACCCCTTTTATCCTAGATTATTCGACCACCTCAATCAGTTCATTCCAGTTGTCTCAAAGAAGTGTCGAAAGAGCTCTACAGTCCATCCATTCGGACCAGGGCTCTTATCCTTTTGCATTGACTTTAATATTCCTTCAACCTCCCCTCTAGTGACTTCCCCTTTGAGATCTTTATTTTCCTCCTCTCCCGCATACCTTGGAAAAAACTGAGTTGTCCTTACCACCTCCGCTATTGACACTTCTATGGGGGCTTTCAAAAGGTTTTTAAAATGGCTTCTTCCCATCATTGACAACTCCTCAAAGTATTTGACCTGCCTTCCATCCTACGATTTTAAGGACCAAATAGTGTTTGATTTTTTCCTTCTTTTTGCATAATTTTGGAAAAAAATTGTATCTTCATCCCAAGCCCTTAACCAAATTTCCCTGCTTTTAAGTCACCAATGTTCTTCTCTTATTGATAGAATTTTTCTGCGCTTTGACTCTAGCATCTTGATCCTATCTCTTTTGTCTATTATTTCATATCCATCTTCTTCCACACTTTCAAGTTGATCGAGTTCCAAACATATTTGTTTTAGGTCTTATTCTTCTTTAACTTTCTTCTCTTTGTCCATTCAACAGTTGCCTTCTTTAATCATTTTAGGTTTTCCATAAACTAGAAAGCTTTCCCTCCACTCTCGCTTAGGTCCCTAGGTCTCCAGGTTTTTTTAAACAATATGTTATAAGAGTCCTCCATAAGCCAGGCTAGATTAAATTTAGATGGAGCAGCCAGATTTCTATTAGGCCATTTCATTTCAAGTAGAACTAGTAAGTGATGAGAGTCACCTCCTTCTCCTACCCACTATCTAAATACTAGAACCATGACCACTTCTTCTTTTTTCGAAAGAAATATGTCCAACCTATTTTCCACCCTATCTTCCCCTGTTCTCTTGTTCCTCTAGGTCGGTATTGGTTTCAACAAGTTTATATCCATCAATTTCCTTTCTCTTATTTTATTGTGAAAGAAATCAGAAAGAGGGTCAGCATGTGCTGGTGGTCCCCAGGTTTCATAGATTCCCAGAGAAAAGTTTAAGTCTCCCCCAATCATTAGGTTCGTACTTTCCATAAAAGACTTTGAGCACACATTATTCCAGAATGATACCATATCCTAATAAGGACCACAAATGTTAAGGATAAGAATATTTGAACACAACTGCAAGGAATACAGTTCTACTCCTAGGATCTGGTCCAAACCCCATGAAGTAATAATCTTAAGTCTTCCTTCCTTCACTCCAGTTTCCAACTCCCCAGATCTACCTTTCGCATTTAGTGCCTAAAAGTGTCGTCCATGCAGTATTTTCAACAGAGCTTTAGTAAACTCTACTCCAACTCCCCGTGTCTCTTGCAGAAGTAGCACATCTAGGTTGTAATTATTAATCAATGTTGTCAGAGCCAATTTTCTAGGAGCAGTGGATAAACCTCTAAAATTAAATGACATAATCATCATTGAGAAACCATTGGGGGGGGGGGAGGGTTATGTTGCTCTAAGCACCCCTAATATGGATAGTTTTTTTTCATTTGCAATGTCAATCTTGGCTCTCTGTTGGGCCTTGGATATGTTTGATTTCCTCACTCTAGCTTTTCAGAGGGATTGATTACATGCCCAAACCTCCTACATCCTCCTAAGGAAGGGGGTTTTATTACAAGGTTTGAGGTTGTAATGAGGGTTTAGAGAGAGAGTTATAGCCAAACCATTAGCCTCTTCACTTATCTCAAGATTTTGGTTTGGAAGTAATTCAGGGATTGAGGTGATTATACTATCCAATTGTTCACATACAAAATTAACATGAATATTATCAAAATTCATTAGCCTGGAGAGACCATGCTTGGGCAATGAATTAATCAAAGTTTGTACAGGAGAATTGATAGAGCGGTTTCCAGAGTCATACCCTCTAGCTAAAGAGTTGGACCCCTCCTATCTTCTTTCACTAACATTGGTCTAGTCACCATCTCTTGCTACTGATCCATGCCGATGGGATGTTCATCCTCCTAAACTTCCATTTTCTCCACAGGATCCTCCTGCATCCTGTCAACTTCCATCTAATCCTCACTTGAGCCCGAAGTCTCCTTGTTCCAGTTTTTCTCCCCATCTGATCCTTCCCCCCTCCCCCTTCCTTTCTCTGCCTCCTTCTTCTTCTAAACCCCAATGAACATTCCCTTTCCAGATCTTCTTATTTATGGAATCGATGACAACGAAAGGGAAAGTGTTTATAGTCTAACGTCTGGGTATAGGAGAAAATTAATTTCTTCTGCCATCCCTTCTTGAGGGTTTAAACTTACTACTATTTTGGCCATCCCTTTCTTCTGGTTTGCAGGAAGGACATATCAACTTCTAGGAACCAACCTAGGCGATTCCCAATTGCCCTGAAAACTGAATCGAACCACAAAAAAGGAGGGGGCCTAGGCTTTCAAACCCACACGGGAAATTCATCCACCTTTTCTCTCTGTACATCAAACAATGGGTTCCATTTTATTAATAAAATCATGTGTCTCCCAAAACACCAGTTCCTTCCTAGTACCCATTCCATAGTTCAATCTTGTCAAATTTTCTCATAAACTATCCCTTTGCAAGAGATGAGACCACAAATGACTTATTCGTTGCCTCATGCCAATTTTTTGATGTCCATTCTTGAATATAGTTAGTGGAATATTTCTTCCCTTTTGCCCATCCAACCAGAGTTAATTCTGAGACCTCCATGGACTCGTCAATTTCTACATCCATCCCAAGCACCAGGTTTGTAACTACCTCAATCCTCTTTATTATCTTATGTTTTTTCCTCTTTTCCCCAGTCTGCCTAAGCCTTCCCCCCTTCCCCCTACCCTATGTAGTTTTTTCTTCATTGATTGCAACTTCTTGGAGCGTTTTAGAATGCCCCTCCTTCCTGAATATTCAAAGTCTATCGAAATCACCTCCTTCCTCTTGGGTTGTCCCCCCGAACCCCAAGTAATGGCTCCCTTCCTCTTGTTACTCCTTTCGCCTCTAGGTAGCACTCCCTTCCTTCCACATGTGTTAGATCTTACCCTCCACCTACCTTCCCAAAACACTTCCCTATTTCTACCACCTTCCAAACACTGGTCTATTTCTTCCCTTGGCCTGATGGCCCTGCTATACTTGCCCCTGCAAATGGGTCATACATAAGGTTTTCTATTTTTCCCACATTGAGAGAGCTTCTGCATGAATGGATATTGTTCAGCCGAAACCCTTTCCCACCCTCTTCTGACTCCAAATATTCCATGAGGAAATATCGCAAGCCTTCCTGACCCTTGTAACCACAGCTAATGACTATGTCTTCTAAGCCCCCAGAATAAAATTCTTTAGGCAAGAAAGGAATAATGTTACTTACTTGAACAATCGCATTTCCCAATGCATAATGCCTAGAAAGTAAAGATGATTGCCTCCCTTCCAGTTCTTGCCCCTACCAATTCTCTAGGTAAGTCAGACCTAGGCTTTCGTCTAGGAGTCCTAGAGATTTACCCTATTTCTGACCCACACCCAAGCCACCTTTCTTGCCTTTCAGTTGTCTAGTTGGACGAATATACCTCTCTATGTTTTGATCTATGACCTCCAGCCCCCAAATTGACAGAATTTCCTCAGGATCGGGGTTCAAATCAATTGATTTTCTTTCTTTGACCATCTTCCACCCTACAGTCTGTTGTTTTTAGGTTACCACAGAACCTGACTACCTAAGCTTCAAGCGCAGGCGCAGATGGATAATTTCGTGGAGGTTATATCCTTACTATCCACCTAATAATTATCATGCACATAGGCATGTATATTATAGAATAGGGCTTGTAGAAGTTTAATTTAATTATTAACAATTACTAGGTGGAAAGTATGAATTTAACCTCCATGGATTATTCTAGAACATTTACATGTCTATTTTGGAATAGGGCTTCTAGAATTTTAATTTAATTATCAATAATTAATACACGCATAATAGAGATTAAACCTCCACATAATATTCTAAAATATTCTTAGTAGTATACAGAAATCAAGAAGTGAGATTTATTTCCAAAGTAGTTATGTCATTTTCCCCCTTTAATTAAATTTAATAATTAAATAAATATCATTTGTATGAGTGTCATATTAAATTACTTATGATTTTCTAGAAATATTGTATTGATAATGCTATGGTAGTTATACAAATCAATGGTTGGGATTTATATTCAAAATAGTTAATCCCTTTTTACCATTTTAATTAGACTAATTAATTTAAAAAAAATCCATATTAAGGAGACTCATATGAAGTGAGCTATGGTTTTTCTAGGCATGTGGTATTGATAAGTCATGGTGTTGACACATGGCATTTTCACAAAGTCTATTTTAAGAATATCCATGGTAAAATGAGGGTAAATCTTCATAGTTAAGAATATTATTCCATGTTTTTTAAATGTATATATGTTGAACTTATAGATTGATTTGAGAGTGCAAGCTTCTCTGAGAAGAGTAATTTTGTTCTAGCAGTTTTGGATTACTCACAACAATGTTTTTAAGGTTATGGCTCATCGTGTCCTAAGGATGAGCCACACATGATGGCTCAAAATTAAAAATTTCAACGTGACTAATCCAAAAAATGCTAGAACGAAATATACATTGATTTATTTTTATAAATAATAATAATAATAATAAGTTATAATTTAGTTAATTTTTATGATTGTTTTAGTTTTTAACAACATGAGATGTATCGTGAAGTTATTGTTTTTATGCTTATTATGGATTGATGTCTATTGACATTTACCAACCATTTAATCTATATGGTTGTGCTAATTGATAATTAAATTAAAATTCTAGAACCCTACTCTGAAATAGCCACATTTTTCTACATAATTAGGTGGATGGTAAGGATTTAATGTCCAAGCTATATTCTAGAATATTCTTTGTAGTAGTCATAGATCAAAGATTGAGATTTATCTCAAAAGTAGTTATGTTTTTTTGTCTTTTTAATTAAATTGATTAATTAAAAAAATGTGTTTTGAACTCGAGTTATGGTTGTTTAGGCATGTGGTATTAGTAAGCCATATTATTGTAACAATAAGAATCTCCATTGTCAAGTGGCGCTAAATTTCCATGGTTAAGAATATATATATAATATATATATATATATATATTATATATATATATATATATATTATATATATATATATATATTATATAATATATAAGATAGATAGATAGATAGATAGATAATAGATAGATAGATAGATAGATAACCCATCTATTAATCCTTTTTATAATTGATAATTATAATAATAGTAAATGAAAATAAAGTTATAATTTAGTTAATTTTTATGTTTGTTTTAATCTTGGCATTGTGAGATGTATCATGAGGTAAGTGTTTGGATGTTTACCAATGATTTAATTGAGATGGTTTCACTACTAATAGCTAGAGAGACAATTTAAAAACTAACTTTATGAAAATGTAATTTAGTCATGTATTTTTTTTTCAAATAAAACTAGATAAGAATTTATACTAGTGAAAACTCATATACAATTCTCATCAAATTTTCTCATAAAGTATAGTCGTATTTTTATAATAATATAGTTCAACCAATCTTCTTGAATGAGTTCATTATGTCTTTCAATGAAAAGATGTGAATCATAGAGCTCAATAATTAGCGAAGGAAACTTGGAACCAAAGAGAATGAACATATTCAACGTAGTGCTTGGGGGTACTATTAGTGATCTTCCATATTCCATTTTCTAAAGCTTCTCCATCCTTAGATGGCATGTTTCCTTCATTGTTCTTGTCCTTATAAACATATGTGAATGATATGTGAGAGAAGGTTGATTTTAGTAGCAGAATGTCATGACGAAGAGGTTGTAGAGTGAAATTTCGCAAAATTGAACTATCCTTTCATCAATTGGATCAAAAGCAAATAATCTCAAAAAATGTGAATTTGTGAAATGCCTTCTTCATGAGCTAGTGTTAGGGATAGCTTTATATCCCTGTAACAGCCTTGGTTAAAACTTCATGTAAAAATATATAAGACCACAGTCATGGGACATGTATTCCAAGCTGAATGGTGGGCAAAATCATTGTAGTGGGTGTTCATTTAGTTTATTATGGCTAAGGAAATTGACAAAGGGAATGGTTAAGGCTTTGAAAAGGCATGAGGCATCTATTGGCATTTTATTTATGAAAATAATGGAAATTAGGATAAAAGGAAGGTGAAAGGTCATAGGTTGCATGTGAGGAGGAAATTAAAGGGAAATAATGGAAAATGAAGGAAATTGAGGCCTCATTGATAAAAAATCTTCTAAGGATCAGTGGGTAAGCTTGGTCAATTTAGTTTTGGAGCTCTCTCTCTATTCTCTCTCTCTCTCATACTCTTGGGCACTTAGAGTTTTCTTGGAGCACACTTGGAAAGTGTGGCATACTTAGAGTTTTGGAGCAAGAAGGAAAATGAAGAGTAGGAAAGTGCAAGAGAACATCGGGATTAGCAGCTACAATGAGTTTTGCTTGTAGGTACTGAGTTGCATGTATGTTTTCCTCACTAGCTTTGGAAAGCATGGCACATGCATGTGGTTTCTTGGTTATGATTTGTAATTGGCATGGAGGATTGCCTGGATTGATAGTGGATTTGTTTAGCCTTGCCATTTCCTGGATAGTCATGGTGTTGTGGGTTTATTTATTTGTATTAGTGGTTCGTTCTCATGTTTCCTTTAGCTTGGGTTGAGTTATTAGTTCCTATAACCTTTGTTGGACAAACACTTTGGAGCCCTGTAACAACTTGGGTTGAGTTATTATTCCTGGAGCCTTGGTTGGACAATGCACAAGATCCCTTGGTGGGTTGAGTTACTAGTCCTGGAGCCTTGGTTAGACAAATGCTCTGGAGCCCTGTATAAGTTGTGGGTTGAGTTACTAGTCCTGGAGCCTTGGTTGGACAAACACTCTAGATCTCGATAACAACCATGGGTTGAGTTAGTAGTCCTAGAAGCTAGGTTGGAAAAAAAGCTCTAGAGCCATGGAAGGCTTGAGTACAAACCAATCTGATGATGGTTTTGTGATGTCTGACCATGAGGTGGAATCATTGTTTGATGGGTTGACGTGGTTTGGCCTCTGGAAGCCCTTGATGGTTTCGATTGATGTGTTTTTATGAGATATCACATTAATTTTTGGAATATGGCATGGGGGTGACTGGCTGAAGAGATATCTTACTCATCCATGTCTACAGTTGGGTGGATCATAGTAGTCCCATACCAGGTTGGCTTTTGCATCATTAATATGATGTTATTTATCATTTTTATCTCATGAGTATTATACTAGTTTATATGTGGATTATATGGCTAATGTTTCCTTGGTAATTCTATTTTTATTTTGTTGGTTATGAATATGTTTTATGATAGTGGCTATGTGTGGCTCTCATCATGTTTCTACTTGTAAATGAATTAACAATGTGTCGATGGCTTAATGGATGAAACTAAAACTAATGTGATAAGGAAATGTTGCTTCATAGCGAATCTCGGATAATTATGAAACCCCTATGCTCAGATCTGTTGTTTACACCTATAGATTGCATTGATGCCAAGTGTTTCACAGAATGTTAGTCCCAGTAGGGGATCATTAGGCCTAGTCCTGGAGTTAGTTTTTGGTTTATTATTCTTTTCATCACGTGTTTAATGTATTCTACAAGTTACAACAAGTTCTGAGTAGTGGACAAAATTCCAGGCTTGAAAAGTTCCTTCAATGCCCCAGACTTTAAACATAGGTATAATAGAAATAGTCCCTGGATGCATGCATGCATGCATATGGGAGAATCTAGAGCTCTCTAGATGCTAGCATGCCCATAGCATTGTAGCATCCAGAGGTTTAATATGTTAAAAACTCAGTAGGAATTAGGGGATGGTTAGAAGAAAGGTTGGGATGATTCCTAGGGGTCTTATTGCTGATGTTGAAGGTATGTATGGTGTATTTCAGTCGGTTCCACTTCCTTATCATGACTTAGGTGGTTGAATCCTATCATAGTAACTTCTTGTCACATGTTTACTCTGGTTGGCCAGTTACTTGGGTAGATGTGGGAGGAGGGTGTTACAAAGTGGTATCAAAGCATGGTTTAGCCCTTGGGCTAGATGGGTAGTGTGTTGGTTATGCATTCATGTCAATTTCATATGTGTTCCTTATGCCTGTAGTCCATGTGCTTGTTGCATTTGCATGGATTTTATTATGGTTGTAGTTATGTTGCCATGTGAAGGTTGACAATGTTGTTAGGGAATGTGTTGTCATGAGTGTATGGTTGCATATGAATTTGTTATGCATGTCGGTGTCTATATCTGATTATGCATGCATTATCATGGTTATGGTTATACATGTATGGTAGGTTAGACCTGCATTGTGAGGTCATTGTATGCAATTAGTTCTTCATGATGATATTGGTATGCTATGATGCTAATGTGTTAGTTGAGAGAGAGCAGGAGATGCAAATCATAAAGGTGAAGTTGTAACAATGGACTTCGAGGTAAGAGCATATCATCATACAGGTTTGTATGGTGGGAATCTAGGTATTTTGGTTAATGTTTGTTATAAGCATTAGGGTTATTGATATGCTTTTCATTTTATCGATGTTATGGTTACATATACGATAAATTCTAGTTGATGAGTGTAGTCATATGGACATATGTGAGATAGCCATGAATGATAGTAACATATGGTTGTATGCATTTCTATTGTTGTTTTATTTGAGATAACTTGATGATTATTTTATATGTTGTTGGTGAGTATGTTATAGTTTGACTTGTTGTTGTTATATGATAGTTAGCTTGATGATTAGGTTATATGTTGTTGATGACCATGATATTTAACTTGTTGTTTCTTTATGCTAGTAACTTGATGATTAGGGTTATAATATTAATATCTTGATTTTTTATGTATCATGCTAAATTGGATTGGCCTATGCAGATGGTTGGGGTTATGACATTCTGGTATGAGTTGACTTATTTGTGACATTATATTGTACTAATCTAGA
Organism: Pinus taeda; assembly: GCA_000404065.3. Lineage (NCBI taxonomy): Eukaryota > Viridiplantae > Streptophyta > Pinopsida > Pinales > Pinaceae > Pinus > Pinus taeda. Next base: position 261,104 of record APFE031030832.1, read on the forward strand.
TTGATTGTACATATGTGATTACTTTCCATGCACGATAAATTTTTATGAGCTTATGATGTGAGCATGTAAGTTACTTATTGTTATGGATATCATGATCTTATTTGTGCTTGAACAGATGTGTTGTGAAGTTATATCTTGCTAACCTAGATTAATTGTGCAAACAAGATAGCCTCCCCTGAGACACATTAAGGTATGAGCTTGCTTATGTCATCTGTTTTGTATCTGAATGTTTGATTAGGTCATATACTTTGTGTTTGAGTGTTTGGTGTCTATTATGTTGCCTAGTTGATTCATCTAACATGGTACATTTATAGTTTGTTGAATGTTCGATTCATTGCATGATATGAGTATGAGTCTATAGGATTGCATGAATGAATGATATTCCTTTAAGATAATTGTGCTAACACATATGTGTTGAGATAGTTGATATGTAGTTGAGTGTAGAGGTGATAGTTGTAGCATTATGTCTAATGACTATGAGTTGACTATGGATTATGACATGATTGCTAGTCTTGGTAAAGATTGATTTCAAATTGATAGATATGATTGTCTTGGTATTTGGAACATGTGGTTGACATGTGTGAGTAGTTGCAGGAAACATGCTTGGTATTAGCATGACAAGGTAATAGTTTATTTGTTTATATAACTATCCATTAGGTAATGTGACAATACATAGTAAGACTTAGTTGCAGCAAGGTAAAGGTAAAAGAAAGGAATTGCACAAGAATTCTTTGGTCATGTTTGGAAACCCGAATTCCAAACGAATTAGTGATATGCATACAGGAAGTCTTCTTAACCTTAATCTTGTCTAAAATTATGTGGATATGTGCTAGATTCAAGAACATGTACTTGATAGGTATATTAGTTAATCTCTAGTTATAGGTGGATCTGTCAAGGGAATTGGAGTCCCTTGAGAGATGGTGTGGATGTGTTCAGTTGCAAGCAATGTGCCTGGCACAACAAGGTAAGGTAATTGTTTAGGTTTTAACCCCGTACAGAAATTACCTGCATACAAATTCTAAAACATAGAAAATAAACAATGTGAGAGAATAAAGCATAAAACACATATACACAGAGATTTCCCCTAGATCCCAAAACCGGGACTACCAGATTGATTTTTCATTATGTTCCTTTCAATGTTACAATACATATTTATACATGCCGAAGCATCCAATACCATGGACTGAAAACCATGGCGTCCAAAACCATGTGTGAAAACCATGCACAAAACCATAGGTAGGTCTGCCCAACCTAATATAGGGTACAAAAAAACAATTTGGGGGTGTTGCCCTAGACCCCGTAGAGGGGGGCTACCTGCCCCCATCAAACCCCCCTACGACCCCCTTGCTACGCAATCGGTGCAACAAAGCGGGGGCTCTGCCCCCCCTCTAACCCCCCGCTTAACTACGTGGGCTAGTTGTGGAAATAATATAACACAACCCAACATTCTCCCACTTGTTGTTTCCTTTCCACAGGGGACCACAGGAGAGCTTAGTCATTTATCTAGCCCTGCAATGCCAATTATTTCTCTACACAAAGAAAACTTATCAGAGCTCACAGATTTTGTCAATGCATTTGCAGTGTTCTTCAAAGTGTCCAACTTTACAAGCAACACCTTTTTGTCTTCTATCATTTCCCTCACAAAGTGATACTAAACATCGATGTGCTTTGTCTTTGAATCGTAAGCAGACTTATTTGCCAAGAAAATTGCACTTTGGCTGTCACAGTCTATCCTTATGTCTCCCTGTACTAACCCCATACTTGAACACAATCTTTGCAACCAAACTGCTTCCTTGCTTACATGAGTGGCTACCATGTATTCTACCTTTGTAGTTGATAGTGCCACTACAGATTGTTTCTTACTCATCCAACTGACTGCACCTCAAAATAGGTTAAACACATACCCACTTGTAGATCTTCTTTGATCCAAATCTCTATCCCGGAATGCATCAACAAAGCCATGAATATCCAACACTCTATCTAATCCTGGTCTTCCTTGGTAGCACAAACCATAATCACTAATGCCACGCAAATACCTGAAAACCTGCTTCACTGTTGTCCAGTGCTCCTTCCCTAGTTTTAACATAAACCTGCTCAATACTCCCACTGCATGTGAAATGTCTAGTCTAGTACAGACCATTGCATACATCAGGCTACCGACTGCACTTTCATATGGAACACGGGACATGTCCTATTCCTCTTCTTGTGTCTTGGGACATTGTCTGGCAAATAACTTTACACCTATAGGAATAGGAACCTTCACCGGTTTACTATCCTGGATATTAAACCTCTACAATATTGTCTCGACATACTTCCTTTGGTTCAACCAGAGCTTCCTCTTTGCCCAATCTCTTTTAATTTCCATGCCCAAATTATAGTTTGTAGCACCAAGATCTTTCATGTCAAATTTGGAGGACAATTGGGTCTTCAAATCATGGATAATTTCTTTTTCATTTCCAACCAACAACATATCATCCACATACAAGAACAGATAAATAACACCGTCACCAATTAATTTAAAATACACACAGTGATCTGCTTTGCTTCTCGTGAAGCCAAGTCCTCATATAAATGTATCAAAATTTTGATACCACATCCTTGGTCACTGTTTTAACCCATACAAAGACTTCTTTAACTTTCATACCAGTTCTTTCTTACCCTTCAATTGAAAGCCTTCAGGTTGCTTCATGTAGATCTCCTGTTCCAGATCCCCGTGAAGAAATGTTGTCTTCACATCCATCTATTCTACCTCAAAATCAAAAGCAACAACAATAGATAAAAGTAATCTAATAGAAGCTGACTTGGCAACAGGAGAAAAAATATCACCAAAATCAATTCTCGGCACCTGGGAATAACCTTTCTCTACCAATCGAGCTTTGTATTTCTCCACCTTTCCTTCTAAATTTGGTTTCTTCTTGAACACCGATTTACTGCCAATAGGTTTCCTTCCAGCTGGCAACTCCACCAGATCCCATGCCTCATTTTTGTGCAAAGATTCCATTTCATCAACCATGGCCTCTTTCTAGAGTTTTCCATCCTCTAAGTCTACTACTTCCTTCACTGTTCTAGGATCATCATTAATAATAGATAAAGAAAAAATTGAAAAGAAAGTAGATGGACTATACATTTTTGGCTGCCTTCTTTCTTGAACTCATCTTCTCACACCTGGAGTTTGTGGCTCTTCATCTTCTAATTCCTCCTCTGTTGTAGAGTCTGATTCTTCCTCCTTAAGCTTAAACTCTATCTTCTCAAGTTCCTTTGGTTGGAATTCATGTTTAATAACATCTTTCACCTCTCTTAAAACCACATCTTGGTTGTACACAACCTTCCTTGTTAGTGGGTTCCAAATATTATAACCTTTTAGACCATCCTTATACCCAATAAAGATGCACTTTTCAGATTTACTATCCAACTTGGTTTTTTTCTCCTTCAGAACATGTACATATGCATCACATCCAAATACCCTCAAATTTGAAAGAGAGGTTTCTTACTAGCACATACCTCATGTGGAGTCTTATCCTCCAACATTGATGAAGGTGATCTATTGACCAGGTAACATGATGTCTCCACTGCCTCTTCCCAGAATTCTTGTCCTAACCTGGCACCACTGAGTATGCTTCTTGCACTTTACATCAATGTCTTGTTCAGTCTTTCTGAAACTCCATTTTGCTCAGGTGTGTATGGAGTAGTCTTTTACCGTGCTATACCACACTTCTTAGAAAATTCTTCAAATTCCTTAGTGCAAAACTCTCCAACGTTATCTGTCCTCAACACCTTTATCTTCTTCTTTGCCTAGCTTTTCACTAGAGCCTTAAATTCTTTAAACCTGTCAAAGACTTTAGATTTCTTCCTAAGGAATATATCCATGTATTCCTTGAGAAGTCATCTATAAATGATACATAGTAAACAGACTTACCCAGTGATGGAACCTTCACAGGTCCAAACACATCACTATGCACAAGCTCTAATATCTGTTTCGCCCTCTTACCACCATAGGGGAAACTCACCCAATTCTGCTTCCCATATACACAATTTTCATAGAAATCAAAATCCAAAGAGCTATTACTCATACCTTCTACCATACCTTTACCATGAAGTATTCGAAGGCCCTTCCCTCCAATATGTCTAAGCCTTTGATGCCACTACATGGTCTTCTCTCCAGAGACCACTAGATTTTCTGCTCCACTTTCAGCAACCACAAAAATTTGCACCCATCAACAACAATATTACCTTGCAGATTGTACAGAGTTCCAATCCAAACTCCTCGCATCAATACCAGTGCTCCCCGAACCATCTTGTAGGTATTCTTCTTGAACACTATTTTTACACCTGTATCATCCAGCTTGCTACCAGAAATCAGATTTCTGACCAATGCAGGAATATGCAGAACACCCGGAAGTGTTCTAACCCTTCCACCTTGCAACTTCAACTTTACTTTTCTGTGACTAATTATTCTAGCCTTCCTATCATCCCCTAAGAAGACATCACCACCGTCATATTTCTCATACTCACAGAACCACTCTTTATGGGGAGTGAAGTGAAAGGATGCACTTGAGTCAATCAACCATGCCTCATGATCTACATGTGTACTTGAAGAAGCCAAGTACACATCCCCACCTTCATTTGAGGTGGTTTTCGCCTCTGCAGAAGGAACATCATCAAATCCCTTTCCTTTGTCAAGAGCTTTAGATTTACAGTCCCTTTTTTAGTGCCCTTCCATTCCGCATTTCCAACACACCACCTTTACAGGTTTTCCTAGAGATTTAGATCTCCCTCTAGATTTAGATCTCGCACTCGATGACGTATTTTTGTTTCTATTCTGGGACCATCCTCATATAGAAAAAGCATAACCATTTTGGCTCTCCATATTTTTTCGTCTCATCTCCTCCATCAACAAGGATGAGACTATTTCATCAAACTGCAAGGCATTTGCATTGCTACCTATTCCAATAACTAGAGTGACCCATGAATATGGTAGAGAACACAAAAAATTGATGCACTTATCTTCATCTGAAATTTTAATATCAACAGATAATAAATGACTTCCACAATATTAAATGCATTTGGATGCTCTATCACTGAGTCTCCATCTTTCATCCTCAGGTTATACAACTTTTTCTATAGGAATAGTTTATTCACCAGAGATTTAGATTGGTACAATGTCCCTAACTCGTCCCACAAAGCCTTAACCATAGCTTCCCCTGATACATTCAACAATATTGAATCTGAGACACATAATCATATTGTAATCTTTGCCTTCCAATCCAACTTCTTCCATTCTTCATCGGACACTCCCATTGGTCTAGTAGTTGTATCTACCATGATCCACTGATATTTATCCACCAACAGATCCTCCATATTGAGTTTCCACAACTCAAAACTCTAACCATTAAATTTCTCGATCTTTATCTTTCGACTGCTCGCCATCTTATTTCACAACCATAATTGATCCCGCAGATCTCCCACTGAACAGGGTCTACCACAGGCCTGAGCAAAACCCCTCATCAACAAAGGCATCCCCTTGAAGCCAAAACAGCTCTGATACCAAATGTAGGTTTTAACCCCGTACACAAATTATCTGCGTACGAATTCTAAAACACAGAAAATAAACAATGTGAGAGAATAACACATAAAACACATATACATAGAGATTTTCCCTTGGACCCCAAAACTGGGACTACCAAATTGATTTTTCATTATATTCCTTTCAATGTTACAATGCATATTTAAACATGTCAAAGCATCCAATACCATGGACTGAAAACCATCGCATCCAAAACCATGGACCGAAAACCATCATGTTCAAAACCATGGACTAAAAACCATCACATCCAAAACCATGTGCGAAAACCATGCACAAAACCATAGGTAGGTCTGCCCAACCTAATATAGGGTCCAAAAAAAATTCCTAGGGCATTGCCCCAGACCCCGTAGAGGGGGCGTACCTACCCCCCTCAAACCTCCCGGACAGGGGGGGTCGCCCCTCCCCTTGTGACACGCCCGCTGCACAATCAGCGCAATGAAGGGGGGGGGCTACACCCCCCTCTAACCCCTTGGTTAACTACGTGGGCTAGTCATAGAAAGAGTATAACACAACCCAACAAATTGATGTATTTTTATGTTTAATTATGCACTGATAGTTATGCATTCATGGAAATATGATACAGGGGATTGCATGGAAAAGAGAATGCCATGAAATCTTGAAGAAGGCTCACGTTGAGATTCCTTTTGGAAGCACTGGGAACCATGGGGATTGGGTCATGTCATTTGTTTCCAGTCTTGTGTTTTTGGTATTTTGTGATTTTTTTGTTCTTGATTTGCAACTTTGTTTATTTCTAGTGTATATACCACTTTGTTTGTGGTGTCATTTGTTGTTGGTTTTCCATGGTTTTCATCTTTTTTTGCTTTTCGTTATTGCCTTTATTGTTTTGAGTCTTCAAAATTGGTTTGGGAGAAGGAAAGTTAATGGAGTTAAGAGAGAGTTGTGTGGTACCCAACAGGTGATGTAAGGCCTGGATGAAGCTTGATACATATATAAGGAAAGTTGAAGGCAAGAGTGTGATAGCCAGGTGGATTGGTTGGGTCCATTGGTGTGAATAGACAATGGTATGAAAATCATGGGAAAAGTAATGAGAAAGGTAAGGTGAATGGATTTGAGGTGTCATATGCCTTGGAAATGTTGGGAACTATTGTTCTCAATGTTGCGCATGTGTTGCACGCATATAGGGAGTTCTCTTAACTTTGACCTTATGCTATGTGGTAATTACGTTGTGATCATGATTATGTTGATGTCTATATATGTATACATGTATGAATGTATGTATGTATGTCATGTCTGATAGGGCCATCATGGATCATGATTGTTTTATGCTAATGTGTATATGTACATATGTATGTATGTATGTCATTGTCTTACTAGATCATTATTGTTTTATGTTGATGTTTATCTAACATGATAATAATTGTTTTATGCTAATGTTTATGTATATTTATCTACATATATATGTATCTATGTCACTATCTTACAAGGTTGTGAGGGTTCATTCTTGTGGAGGAATGATTGTGTATGCAACTGAATGGCATGATGAGGTTCCTAGTTTTATGGGAATCAAGTGGGAATAGTAGTCATGACGAATATATGAGGTCAGTATCACTTGGATATGAATTGATATTGTATGCTTGTATTATGCCTATATGATAGGTAACATTGAAGGATACATCAACAGAATGAAAACAATGTGCTTTGTGACATGCTAGGATAAGCATGGATGGCAAAGAGACACTGGAAGCAAAGTTGTTTCATAGAGACAATGTGGTTTTGAAGGTGTGGTACTATTGTTGTGCATATGTTGTATATGTTGTACATGTTGCATCTGTGATGTTGTTTGCATGTAGTGTTGTGCATATATAGTGTGTTTACATGTTGTTTATGAAATGTTATGTACAAAGTGGTATAGATAGTGTTGTGCGAATGTTGCATATGCAGTGTTGGGTGACATGTTGGATATGTGGTGTTGTGTACATATTGTATTGTGTGCATGATGGATATGCGGTGTTGTGTGCATACGATGTTGCGTACATGTTGGATATGTAGTGTCGTGTACATAGGGTGCTATGTACATATAGTGTTGTGTGCATGTTGTACATATGGTACTATGTACATATAGTGTTGTGTGCATGTTTGTATAAGTGGTGTTGTGAGCATGTGGTGTCATGTGGTGTTGTGTGCATGTGGTGTTGTGTACATGTCATGCATGTGATGTTGTGTACATATGGTGTCGTGTACATGTCATGCATGTGGTACTGTGTACATGTGGTATTATATACATGTTGTATAGGTGGTATGATGTACATGTGGTGTTGTGTACATGTTGTGCAAGTGGTGTCATGTACATGTGATGTTGTGCACATGTTGTGCATGTGCTTCTTTGTATAGGAGGTATTGTGTATGTGTTGTACATATGGTATTGGTGTACATGTGGTATTTTGTGTGTGTCGTACATGTTGCTTTGCAAGCGTGTGGTACTATGTATTTTCATTGTGTAGTCATGGTATCATGACATGTGTATATGTTATGTTGTACTTTGTGTACGTATATGTATTTTGTGGGGTTGTACATCAAGTATAGATGTATGCATTATGTTGTACATTGGGTGTAGGTGTATGTATTGTGTGGTGGATTACACTGAGTTTAGGCGCATGTATTGTGTTTTGTTGTACACTGGATGTAGGTTATTGCATGGTGTTGGTTATCGTGTGTGGTTTTAGCAGTGGTCATTATAAATACTACAACAATCTATGTTCTAAAGCTCCATGGGAAGTATGTTTTCATTTCAATGGTCTTGCTGGTTATAGGTATCATTGAACACCAAGGATGGTGTTCCCCCAATGGGGAGGTTTTTGTAATAACCTTGGTTAAAAATTCATGTAAAAACATATAAGAGCACGGTCATGGGACATGTATTCCCAGTTGAATGGTGGGAAAAAACATCCTAGTGGATGTTAATTCGGTCTATTATGGCTAAGGAAATTGGCAAATGGAATGGCTAAGGCTTTGGAAAGGCATGTGGCATTTATTGGCATTTTATTTATGAAAATTAGGAGAAAAGGGAGGTGAAAGCTCATAGGTTGCATGTGAGGAGGAAATTTAAGGGAAATAATGGAAAATGAAGAAAATAGAAGCCTCATTGATAAAAAGGCTTTTTAATATTAGTGGGTAAGCTTGGTTAGTTCAATTTTGAAGCTCTCTCTCATACTCTTGGGAACTTAGAGTTTTCTTGGAGCACACCTGGAAAGTGTGGCATACTTGGATTTTTGGAGCAAGAAGGCAAAGGAAGAGTAGGGAAGCACAAGAGGACATCAGGATCAACAACTACAATGCCGTTTGCTTTAGGTTCCAACTTGCATGTATGTTTTCCTGACTAGTTTTGATATGCATGGCACATGCATGTGGTTTCTTGGTTATGATCTGCCATTGGCATGGAGGATTCCCTAGATTGACAATGGATTTTTCTAGCCTTGCCATTTCCTAGATAGCCATGGCATTATGGGTTTATTTCTTTTCTTTTTTTCTAGTTGGTTCTCATGTTTCCTTTAGCTTGGGTTGAGTTATTAGTTTCTGGGGCCTTTGTTGGAAAAATGCTCTCGAGCCTTATAACATCTTGCGTTAAGTTATTAGTCCTGTAGCCTTGGTTGGACAAACACTCTAGATCCCTTGGTGGGTTGAGTTACTAGTCCTAGAGCCTTGGTTGGACAAGCACTCTAGATCCCTTGGTGGGTTGAGTTACTAGTCCTAGAGCCTTGGTTGGACAAATTCTCTAGAGCCCGGTAGCAGCTGTGGGCTGAGTTACTAGTCCTGGAAGCCGGGGTTGAAAAAACACTATGGAGACTTTGAAGGCTTGGGTAGAGACCAATTTTTTGATTCTTTTGTGTTGTCTGACCATGAGGTGGAATCACTGTTTCATGTGTTGACGTGGTTTGGCCTCTGGAAGCCCTTAATGGTTTTGATTGATGTGTTTTATGAGATCCCACATTCATTCTTGGAATATGGCATGCGGCTGACTGGCTGAAGAGATATTTGGATCATCCATGTCTACAGTCGAGTGGAACGTGGTAGTCCCATACCAGGTTGAATTTTTCATCATTAATATGAGGTTATTTCTCCTTGTTATCTCATAAGTATATGATATTGGTTTATATGTGGATTATGTGGCTATTGTTTCCTTGGTAATTATGTTGTTATTATGTTGGTAATATATATGTATTATGACAGTGGATATGTATGGCTCTCATCATTTTTCTACTTGTAAATGAATTAACAATGTGTCAATGGCTTAATGGATGAAACTGCAGCTAATGTCATAAGGAAACAATGCTTCATAGCAAATCTCAAATAAGTGTGAGACCCCTATACTTAGATCTATTGTTTACACCTGTAGATTACATTTATGCCAAGTGTTTGAAAGAATGTCAGTCCCAGTTGGGGATGGTCAAGCCTAGTCATGGAGTTAGTTTTGGGTTTATTAGTCTTGTCATCATGTGTTTAATGGATTTCGAAAGTTACAACAAGTTCTGGGTAGTGGACGAAATTATAAGCTTGAAAAGTTCCATAAATTCCGCGAACTCTAGCACAGGCCTACTAGAAATAGTTCTCTGACATAGTCGTTCAGGCTTGTGGGAGTGTCAAGAGCTATTTGGATGATGGCATGCCCACAGCATTGGAGTTTCCATAGGTTTAATATCTTAAAAACACAGGAGGACTCAGGGGCTAGTTAACAAAATGGTTGGGATGTTCCTAGGGGTCCTATTGTTGATGTATATGGTGTATTTCCATCGATTCAACTTCCTTAACATGAATTAGGAGGTCGAATAAAATCATAGTAACTTCTAGTCATATGTTTACCCTGGTTGGCCAATTACTTGGGTAGATGTGTGAGGAAGGTGTTACAAAGTTCACATAAGTTATTTTTCATGTTGCAGAATCCAACATTTTAAAAGGGTTGTTATGAGTAGGAAATAGATATTGAATTCCCCAACCCACCTTTTGTTTGGGAGGGAGGTTCCCTTGGGAGACTTCATTGAAAACAAACAATGAGGCTAAGTATTTACTTATGGCAACTTTAGGGGTGTGCTTTGAGATACATCAATTTTTAAATTGAGTAAATTCAAAGAGGATGTTAAGATTTTGGATAGCACATTTCAAAGACATGGTTTCCTTATCCTTAAAAAACTACATTTTCAAGCCAACCATGTTCCTCACACTAAGGTTAAAGAGAGAGCTCTATATGTCTTTGTAGCTTTTGTTCAAAAACTAATTTATGTGGTTTTCTTCAATGGAGAGCACCTTGCAAGCATTGTTCAAATTAGTCAAACAATTAATTTCCTACCGAAATTGAATATTATAAGCACAATTCATAATAGAGTGACGTTTTTTTCAATTCAATGTTACAATGACAACTTCAACCTAGTCTCTTATATATTCTCTTTTAAGGTTGTCCAATGATAAAGCTTTGCTTTTTAACAAAAACCATATAAAAAAATTCATTTGTATGGGCATTTTAATTTCCATAGAAGACTCAACAGTGAACGTTTGAGATTTTTGTTATCCTCAAGAGTTAAGGCCTTATATCTTTGTCTAGTCTTACAGTTACAAATAAGATTAAAGTACCAAATAAGTTGATATTCTTGATCATTTAGATTTATGAAGAAAGTTCTTAGATTTTGAGTATATTACTCCCATGTGTATGCATTCTCCTCTTGCCATCCAATATCTTCCTAAGAAAGCCACTACTATGACTCATCCAAAGTTAGAACTCATTGAGCTACCAATTTTAGAGATTAGAACATAAAATAAAAATTAGAACATAAACCATAATTTAACTAGTGGGAGAGTTCAACTGGGTGGATGGTAGGACTTGCTCCTCATCGTATCAATGGAAGTTAAAAATAGTGATTTTCTTAGCTAGCACTAACACTGTGTTTTCCATCTTAGTAATCTATTTCTAAAGGGAAACTATGCAAAGAAAAATTTCATGTTCGCCTTTGTTACTCTCAAACAAAATATTTCCCATTATAATCTTCATCTACCATTATACATCCATAGTTTTCATTTATTATGTTTTCCTATAATGAGTATTATTAGTTTCAAGATTCCACTCCCCAACATTATCCTCTAGTTCAAGATCCAAAAGTAGTTGTCACTTGATGCACGCCTCCTTCTCTACTATGTACAATTCCTATGCCCTAGATATGTTTTACAATAATAATTTGTTGAGGCTTCGACATTAGCTTGGGAACATGTACAAGAAGGATCCATTCTTCCATAGCTTCTCTGATTGGAGTGAGAGAGGCTATAATGAGGCATGGTAGAATTCAAGAGAGGAATAGGGATAATGAGAAAGGAATGGGTCGATCAAGGAAAAAACAATGAGCTCCAACTAGTTAACATTTGCATAAAATGCATAAAATGAGAACCCTTGTAGGGAGGGAGAAAGAACCAATCTGTAAGGCTAAGAAGGAAAAGAGAAATAGATAGATTGAGAATTTTGAAAAGCAAGAAAGAACTTAAGAGCTAGGGGCTAGAGGTGAATATAGGAGCTTGTAACTACCATAGGTTGTTATACAACAAGGGCAAATTATAGAAAAACAAGTAGTGTCACTTACCCAACATAGGCATCAATGGTGGAGACTTGCATTGATATTAGATCTTTTGAGCTTCCATAAATTTGAAGTGGCCATCATCAGGGGTGTTGAACACAGCTAGTCTGGGTAGAAATAAAATTTTAGCACACGAATGAACCTCAAAAGATAGAGAATAATTAACATGAGTATCCTTACCAAGTTTCTATGGGTAGCTAACGTGCATGGTTGTTAACCTCTTCATATAACCCAACCTTATGAATGGAAAAGGTGGTGGAATAATAGAGATGGGAATCCTCACTCAAGGTATCCTCTTTATTCACCTACCATGGGGAATTAAAAATATTATTAGTAATATTATTATTATATTATTATTAATTTATCAAATTAAAAATTTAAGAATCGATAAAGATCATTAACACAAATTATATATAATATATTTTAATATTTCAACATTATATAAATAAATTTATTAAAATTGAAATTATTATAATTTTAGTGAATGGAAAAAGTCTTAAAATTTAGTTAGTTTGAATGCATAAAATAAAGGAAATCCTCAAACAATTGGAAAAACCAAAGGTTGCGAACATGTGGGCATAGGGTTGGATTGCAACCAAATACATAGGCCTGGCTAGGGTATAGGCCCATACTTGTTATGTTTATAGAGAATAATTTTCAAGAGTTCAAAAAAGGCTATGTTAAGGGTCATATATGCTAGTCTTAAGCGGGAGGTGAGTACATAGCCAAATTGGATTATTAATTTGTATTGACTCTTGGGAATGGGGAAAAAATTGTGGTGGAAAAATACTAGAAGACCATATCTCCTTTTAAGATTAATATTTTCATGTGGAACACTCATATTTGCAAGGTATTAACATGAAACAAGCTATTAAAATGAGGCAAGGAGGGTCCATTTATATGTTTGTTATGTAGGTTCGATGAAGAAACATATGAACATATTTTTATTCATTTCCCTTACACTATTAGAGATCTTGTCTAAGATGGATAATTTGGTGGGACAAAGATCTCTTAGGATTGTACCTTTGATAGAATCCAGTCTAAATGGTTTGAGATGGAAATTTTGGTGAGTTAGGGGTTGCTTAAGATTGGACCTTTGATAGAATCTAGTCTGAAACATCGTTATCTAAACAAAAATTTATAAAAATGGAGATCACTTATTTTTCTTATGATTTTGGTAATTCGCATTACCCATAATCATATTATATTTGGAGACATTTTTTTCCTTCCTTCCAAATAGTAGAAAAAATCTAGACATAAGCACCATACTTAATTTCAACAAATGCTCAAAAGGCTCCAAGAGAGATGAAACCATTAATCTTGGATAAATCTAAACCATGGGAATTTTTAAAGGTGCTTGTAGCAGAACTAATCCCCTAGGTTCCTTTTATAAAGTGGGGGTATAATGTTTTTTCTTCCTTTACTTAATTCAAACCTTATTTTTGGGGTTGTCGTCATCGTTTACTTTTATCTAATATATAAATTTCATCTCATTATAAACTTAGGGTACAAAATTATGGCCTCTGAAATATTACATACCATTAATTGCCACATTTGCATATCTATACATCTAGCGCGAAGGAAATGATGTGGCATCCTAGATCCATATCTCACTGTAGGTTTTAATCCCGTATAGAAATTACCTGCATACGAATTCTAAAACACATAAAATAAACAATGTGAGAGCATAACACATAAACAAATATACACAGAAATTTTCCCCTAGATCCCAAAACCGAGACTACTAGCTTGATTTTTCATTATATTCCCTTCAACGTTATAATACATATTTATACATGTCGAAGCATCCAATACCATGGACCGAAGACCATCGCGTCCAAAAACATGTGTGAAAATCATGCACAAAACCATAGGTGGGTCTGCCCAACCTAACATAGGGTCCAAAACCAAAATTTTCCACCCCATAAAGTGGGGTTACGAGTACCCCTCAAACCCCCTGTGACCTCCCCCACTCTAACCCCTAGTTAACTATGTGGGCTAGTCATGGAAAGAATATAACACAACCCAACATTCTCCCACTTGTTGTTTTCTTCCCGCAGGGGGCCACAAGAGAGCTTAGTCATTTTTCTAGCCCTTAAACATCCATTGTTTCTCTATACCAAGAGAACTTCTCAGAGCTCACAAATTTTGTCAATGCATCTGTAGTATTCTTCAAAGTGTCCAGCTTTACCAGCAACACCTTTTTGTCTTCTATCATATCCCTCACAAAGTGATACTGAACATCAATGTGCTTTGTCTTTGAATGATATGTGGGGTTCTTTGCCAAGAAAATTGTACTTTGGCTATCACAGTCTATCCTTATAGCTCCCTGTACTAACCCCATGTTGGGACTCACAATTGACCAATTTTTGAACTTATCTTTTGCCGTATAATTACCCTTTTTACAGTCATAAGCAAAAGCTTTTATTTCATAATGACATATTAACCCCAAGGTATGGAGTAACCTTCCGCAAGTCTATGTTTAATTGTTTATTTCATATTCGTAAATATCTTTATACTTATCCTTGGAAACGCTGACTAAAATTGTCAAATAACTGTCATAAGCTTGCAGGAGTTATAATGAATAGTTGCTGCAACACAAAAAACAGCAACTACGCAGTTGCTGCAACACCAGAAACAGCAACTGCGCAGTTGCTGCAACACCAACAACAGTAATTACCTAAAGCGAGCTATTTTGTAACAGCCACGGCCAACAGATGGCAGCTATCTAGAGAATGGTAACGTGGCATAATCAAGCGAAAGTATAGAGAAGAAGCATACAGTCAGCATGAACAGCATAGGGAAATGGCGAAGGAATATGAAAATCCCGAGAAGACAATCAGTTATCCGCCGTGTAACAGCTAAAGCTCCAGAAAAAGATGCATTATCATATTGTTGTAACAACATTCTGAATTGCTTATTTTTGACACAATGGATTAACTAAATAGGTGTAACATTCTATTGTAATAGATGTCTCCTCTATAAAGAGGAGACATCTACATGAAACGGGATGTCAATGGTCGGTCTGTAACTAAGATTCTGAGAACATCAGCGAGTCTGAGTTCTATTGTATTTAATCTTTTTGGCAGATGAATATACAATTGTTTTGAGCACTTAATTCTGTCTTCGTCTTCTCAGGGGATCTTGTGAGAAGGACTGGGCCCACCTTCCTCACAAGATTCACCCATTTACTTTCCTGTCGATTGTGTAAGCGTGCAGTAAGTCCTTTTCGGTACTCTGTGTGGATTTAACAGCATTACCTCTGGTTTTATTTACTTTACTAGTACTCTGTTTCGTTGCTCTTTGAGTTGTTTCTCACCGGTGAATGAGAGTGCTGTGTGCATCAGTAATTCTGATTACAGGGGCAGGTGCTAAACGTCCCCATCTGGAGGATAGGGTCCTGATCCTCTGCCAACAGAGCATCGTTTATTTTGCTTTTCAGATTTGTAATTTTAATCAATTGCTTTCACTTTAACCAGTCCTGTAATGACATAGCGTAAGAATTACGTATACTACAGTTTTCAATGCTTTCAGACTTTAAGTACATACAGTACGCAGTGCCTTTGAAATAAAAATACTTTCCCTGGTCGACAATTAATGTGGTACTTGAATGTTTAATTTATAAACAATTCAACTAGCCAACATTTTGGCGCCGTTGCCGGGGAAGGCAACTAAAGAACTCTAAAAGCATTAATGATTTCTTTGTGGAAATAACAAGTGTATGAGAGGACGCAAGAAACCTAATTTTACAGGCGGCAAGGGAGGAAGGAAGACTTTCATCGACAAAATCATCTCTAAGGCCGAAACGTCACAAAGGACGAGTTCCCGGAGACCCAAGATCCAACACTCCTCACAGACCGACCAGCAGATGGAGGAAGTGATAGGACTTGAGAGGAAGCTGGAAGCACCAGAATACACCGAAGAACCGGAAGAGGAACCTGAAGAAACAGAAGACACAGAAGACAAGGCGAGCGATTCAGGGAAAATCCCGATGGAGGATAACAAAACAGAGGGGAGAGGGGAAAACTCGCTCTCTACCCTGGAATTCCCTATCGGGGAACTTCCGAGAGGAACGACCCCCATGAAAAATATTCCACTCTCAGCGTTACCCAATTTCCATGGATTGTCCTCCGAGGATCCAAATGAATTCCTTTTCGAATTCGACATACTGTGCAGAAGCTATGATTACATAAATCCTAATCAGAAGCTGAAACTGTTTCCAGCAACATTAAAAGGGAATGCATTGAGGTGGTTTATGAGCTTGGGAGCTCAGGCAATCACCACATGGGACCAAATGAAAGAGGCATTTCTGGCTAAGTATCAAGACTACTGTCGGACAAGAGAGAGAAAGGAAGAATTGTTTAAAATGGTCCAGAAAGAGGAAGAGAATTTAGAAGATTTCGTGGAAAGATTACAGTATAATCTGCAGCGGTCTGATCATCCTAACATGAGCAAAGATATTTTGAAGACCATACTGCTAAGAGGGGTAAGAGATGATTGCCTGGACATGTTGAACATGCTTGGAAAAGGGGACATTTCTAAAGAACCATTTGAGGAAATTATTAGGCTCTGTATGCGGTGTTCAAGGGGAGTGGCAGGCAGATCGAAAGGTAAAGAGAATGTGTATTCAAGGGTTCAAAAGTTAGCCAGTGGAGGAGCAACAAGAGCAGAGATAGGTAACCTATTAGAAGAATTTAAAACTGAAATGCTAAGTTCTTTTGCTTCACAGATTGACTCTCTGCAGGTCAAGAAGAAACAGGCAGAAGTAGAAGCTGCTCTGGCGATTTTCTGCTCAAAATGCAGAGAGAAACATCCACTTAGAGAATGCCCATTGGATAGGATGCCTATATGCACAATCTGCAAGAAGGATCACGAAACACAGCAATGCCCCTCTCTGCCTGGAATCAAAGTAGCACTGCAAACAACTGAAGAAGAAGCTGAAGCGGTGTATCTAATGACTCAGAGGAGGCAATGGCCGCAAAGACAAGGTACGAGCTCTAATACAACATTTAATCATTGGAATAATAGTTCTCCTTTTTACCCACCCATGAATCAGATGCAATACCCACCCTTCAACACAATGAACTTTCCACTCATGCAGCAACCTTTTCCTGACCCAACTATGTGGAACCCTGGCCCCCCAGCAACCATACTTTAATCAATGGAACCCAAACTGGGCAGCCCAACAGATACCTTTTCCTCAACAACAACAATCTCTTCCTTTACCACCTAATAATCCTCCGAATAATCAGGCAATGAGACCACAGCTTCCTGTGCAACCTAACCCTAACCCGAATAATAAAGCCTTGCAAGTTATTGACATTCAGAGTCAGTCTACTCCTTCCCTGCAATGTAATGACATCCATCTCTGCTCAGGGAAAATAGTGGAACCTATTATAGATGATATCATGGACTCTGATAAAGAGGAGACTAGAAAAGAGAAATCAGCTAACTATAATACGGAAACAGTAGAAACAGCACCTAACAATAATGAACAAACAGTAGACCCACCATTCCCTGAAAGACTAACTCTCACCAAAGTACCTGAACAACCTACCTTCAATCTGTTAGGAGAGTTACAGAACTTGTATGTCAAAATCCCATTATTGCAAGCACTAAGGGATGTTCCTATATACGCTAGAACTATTAGAGACATCTGTGTAAAGAAACCTGGAAGGAAGGCTAAAGACCCCCTCACAGTTCATGTGATGGGGGAATTAACTGCCTTAATGACTGAAAAAGATTATCCTGTCAAGTATGGTGACCCTGGTCACCCTACAGTAACAGTCCAGGTAGGAAAAACCTTTATCTCTAAGGTCTTAGTAGACTTAGGAGCTGCAATAAACATCATGACTCTCGAAACAACTCAATTGCTTCAATTGAAAATTTTTATCAGGCAAACTCCTACTATCTTAGAACTAGCTGACCGTTCTACGATCAAACCGGAAGGGGTCATTGAAGACCTTATAATCTCTGTAGAATCATGGAACTACCCAGTTGACTTTGTGGTCTTACAAACCAAAACAAATTTGGGGGGTCATCCGCTGATTCTAGGGAGACCTTGGTTAGCTACAACAGATGCTTTCATCAACTGTAGATCTGGGTCAATGACCATCTCCAATGGACAAGAAACTAAACAGCTCACCCTCTATCCCCATGCCACTCCCATGATTAATAGTGATAATTCCATATGGGTGGACTATGAGGATGAGGAAAACCAACCAATATTAACTATTGGGCAAGCTTTGACCTTTAAAGACTCCACCGAAGATGAGCTAATTAGTAGTTTTATTTCTAAACCTTCTTCGGTTAACTCAGAAACATTTAATCACTTCGCTGCAATCCTAGAACCAGAATCCCAGTAGAATATGAATGATGAAAATTTATGCCAAACAGCGCTAGGTAACTCTTCCAAGAGCACAACAGTTGAAATCGAGCCTGGTAAAATGCTGAATATAAATCCTGATTTGGCGGAGGAGGAAAAACAAAAAGTAATAAAGTTACTCCAAGCAAACAAAGAGGCATTCGCATGGGACTACACAGACATGAAAGGAGTCTCCCCTGAATTATGTACTCATCGTATATACATCAAGGAGGGATCCCGACCATTCTGCCAACCCCAACGAAGAATGAACCCTAACCTCAGAGAAATTGTGAAGGAGGAACTGCAAAAACTCCTAAATGCATGATTCATATATCCAATATCTGACAGCGAGTGGGTTTCTCCACTCGTAATTGTACCAAAAAAGAATGGGAAATGGCGAGTATGTGTAGATTATAGATCATTAAATAAAGCAACACAAAAAGATCATTTCCCTTTACCTTTTATTGATCAAGTATTGGATACCTTAGCAGGTAAGAAATTCTTCTCATTCTTGGATGGGTTTAGCGGGTATAACCAAATCAGGATTGCACCCCAGGATCAGGACATGACCACATTTACCAGCCCATGGGGAACCTTTGCCTATAGAGTACTGCCATTTGGGTTGTGTAATGCCCCAGCGACATTTCAGAGGGCGGTGATAGGAATCTTTTCTGATATGCTAAATGATTCATTAGAAATATTCATGGACGACTTTACTCCTTATGGAGTGAACTTTGAAGATGCCCTTCAAAACCTTGAAAAAGTACTCAAGAGGTGTATTGAAGCACACCTCGCTTTGAGCACTGAAAAGTGCCACATGATGATGAACCCAGGCATTGTATTAGGTCATTTCATTTCATTT